>JAQZBX010076257.1:0-14458 GCA_029593785.1 Cabassous unicinctus | reverse complement strand
TTTCATTTTTTCTATTGCACCTTTTTTATTTCTATTCCTTTGTACATTTTAATTTTTTTTCTCATTTTACTTATTTATTTTCCTAGCTCTCTAATGGGGTTCCTTTTCTACTTCATTATTATTATTATTATTATTTTTCTCTTCTTATCTCTTTCTTTTCCTCTGACCCTAATTTTTCCCCCAAGGGAACACAGATAACTGCAATGGTATAGAATAATAGAACAGAGTGTCAAAAAGGAAAGTTACCACACATAAACACACAAAACAACAAAATAAAACCCTAGAGGAGAAGGAGATGCTAACCAACCAAATAAACACACCAAGACAAACAGATGTCAACAACAGCAAAAATTACAAGCCATAAAAAGAAACAGCAAGACATGACCCTGTCTAATGAACAAACTATAAAACAGATGGAGATGCAGAACATGGACAAACTAACCAGTGATGTCCCAACAAATATTCTGAATCAACTTAATGAAGTGAAGAAAGAGATAAAGGATATTAAGAAGATACTGGGGGAACATACTGAAGAAATTGTCAATATACATAAAAAGATAACTGGTATGATAGTGATGAAGGGCACAATGCAAGAACTCAGAAATACACTTGAAGCATATAACAACAGATTTGAACAAGCAGAGGAAAGAATTAATGATGTCAAAGACAGTACATCTGATATCAAAGAGATAGTAGAACAGATAGATAAAAAGATAGAAAAAAATCCAGCAGGAACTTAAGGATTTGAATGACCACTTGAAATACACAAATATATGCATCACAGGCATTCTAGAATGAGGAGAGTAGGGAAAAGGAGCAGAAGGAGGTTTGGAGGAAATAATGGCTGAAAACTTCCCAAATCTTTTGAGTGACATGGATGTACATGTCCAGGAAGTGTAGCACACCCAAAGCAGTATAAATCCTGAGGCCACCCCCAAGGCATATACTTGTCGAATTGGCCAATGTTCAAGACAAAAACTGAATACTGAAAGCAGAAATAAAAGAGAGATCCATCACATACAAAGGAGACTCAATAAGATTAAGTGTTGAATTCTCATTTGAATTCATGGAGGCAAGAAGACAGTGGTATGACATAGCCAAGGTGTTAAAGAAAAAAAAAAAAAAGTTCAGCCAAGAATTCTCTATACAGCAAAGCTGGTATCCAAAAATGAGCGAGAGTTCAAAATATTCACAGATAAACAGAAATTAAGAGATTGTCAACTAGAAACCTGCCCTTCAGGAAATAATAAAGGAGTTCTGTAGGTTGAAAGGGAAGAACAAGAAAGAGAGGGTTGGAGGAGAGTGTAGGAAAAAAGATTTGTGGTAAGAATAGCTAAAAAGCTAAAAAGAGAAATAAAAACTATATGTGACATACAGAAACCATAGAAAATACAGCTAATATAAGTAATTCCTAGGCAGTAATAACATTGAATGTGAATGGATTAAAGTCTCCAATCAAAAGACACAGATTGGCAGAATTGATAAGGAACTATGACCTATGTATATGATGTCTACAAGAAACTCACCTTAGACCCAGGGATGCAAGGAGGTTGAAAGTGAATGGCTGGAAAACAAATGTACATGCAAACAATAACAAAAAAATGGGATTAGCTAGATTAATATCAGACAAAATAGACTTTAAATGCAAAAGTATCATAAAAGACAGGAGAGTAAATATTTTAAAAAACGGTAATGTATCATGAAGAAAGAACAAACATAAATATTTATGCACCAAACAAGGGTGTCTCAAAATACATGAGGCAAACATTGGAAAAACTGAATGGAGAAATAGATGCCTCTGCAATTATAGTGGGGAAGTTTAATACACCATTATCATCATTAGACAAAACATCTTGCCAAGGATCAATACAGTAACAGAGATCTTGAATAAAATATTAGAGGATCTAGACCTAATAGATATATACAGAACATTAAACCGAAATAGAGCAGAATATACATCCTTCTTGAGTGCACATGGATCATTCTCTTAGACCACATGCTGGGACACAGAACGACTCTCAATGAATTCAGAAAGATTGAAATTATACAAAGTAATTTCTCTGACCACAAAAGAATGAAGCTGGAAATAAGTAAGGGGCAGAAAGCCAGACTAGACACAAAGATATGGAAGTTAAACAGCACACCCTTAGACAATCAGTAAGTAAAGGAGGAAATTTTAAAAGAAATAAGTAACTACCTAAACAAATGAAAATGACAACAAAAATTATCAAAACCTATGAGATGCAGTAAAAGCAGTGGTGTGAGGGAAATTTAAAGACATAAAAGCCTATATTATAAAAGAAGAGAGACCTAAAATAGAAGAACAAATTGCACACCTGGAGGAATTAGAAAAAACAACAAACTAATGCCAAAGCATGTAGAAAGAAGGAAATAAAAAAGATTAAAACAGAGCTAAATGAAATTGAAAATAAGAAAGCACTAGAAAAAACTAAGAAAACCCAAAGCTGGTTCTTTGAGAAGACTAATAAAATTGACAAATCTTAGGTAGACTAACAAAGAAAAAAGTTAGAAGATCCAAATACATAAAAAAATAAAAGAGGAAAGGAATATCACCACTGACCCCACGGAAATGATGAGTATCATAAGAGGATACTTTGAAAACTTGTATGCCCACAAGATGGATAACTTAGATGAAATGGACAGATTCCTAGAAAAACACAGGCAGCCTACATTGATGACAGAAGAAATTGATGAGGACAACAGACCTGTCACACATAATCAGACTGGATTAGTCATCGACAACCTCCCAACTAAGAAGAGCCCAGGATCTGACAGCTTCATAGTTGAATTCTACCAAACATTCTGGAAAGAGCTAACTGCTTAAACTCTTCCAAAAAATAGAAGTGGAGGAAACATTGCCTAACTCATTCTATGATGCCAGCAACACCCTAATACCAAAGCTACACAAAGATGCCACAAGAAAGGAAAACTCTAGTCCAATCGCTCTAATGAACCTGGATACTAAGATCCTCAAGAAAATACTTGCCAATTGTATTCAACAACACATCAAAAAATTATGCACCATGACCAAGTGCTTTCATCTCTGGTATGTAAGGATGATTTAACATAAGAAAATAAATGTATTATATCACATTAACAGATAGAAAGATAAAAATCTCATGATCATCTCTACAGATGCAGAAAAAGCATTCAACAAAATACAACACCCTTTACTGATAAAAAGACTGCAAAAGATAGGAATAGAAGGAAACTTTCACAAAATGATAAAGGGTATATATGAAAAAAACACACAGCTAGCATCATATACAATGGTGAAATGATAAAAGCTTTCCCTCTAAGATCTGGAATAAGACAAGGATGCCCACAGTTACTGCTCTTATTTAACATTGTGTTAGGAGCACTTGTTCAAGTAGTTAGGCAAGAAAAGACATAAAAGACAGCAAGTTTGGGAAGGAAGAAGTAAAAATTTCACTATTGCAGATAACATGATCCTATACATAGAAAGCCATGAGAATTCTCCAACAAAGCTTCTAGAGCTTCTAAATCAGTTCAGCAATATGGCAGGATATAAGATCAAAGCATAAAAATCAGTAGCATTTCAGTACACAAATAATGAGCAATCTGAGGAGGAAATCAAGAAAAAAATACAATTTATAATAATGGCTAAATAATTAAACACCTGAGAATAAACTTACCTGAAGATATAAAGGATTTGTACACAGTAAACTATGCAACATTGTTAAAAGAAATCACAGAAGACCAAAATAAATGGAAGGATATTCCCTGTTCATGGATAGGAAGGTTAAACATCTTTAAGATGTCTGTACTGCCGAAACTGATTTACAAATTTATGCAATCCCAATAAAAATTACCACAGCATTTTTTACTGAATTGGAAAAGCTAGATTGAAATTTATTTAGAAGGGCTAGGGGCCCTGAATAGCCAAAGACATATTGAAAAAAAAATGAAATTGGAGGAATCACATTACCTGACTTTATAACATACTACAAAACTACAGTGGTCAAAACTGCAAGTATTGGCACAAGGGTAGACATAAGGTGCAATGGAACAGAAATGATAGTTCTGATATAGATCCTCCCATATACAGTCAACTGATATTTGGCAAGGACACTAAGCCCATTCAACTGGGAGAGAATGGCCTCTTCAACAAATGGTGCTTGAAAAACTGGATATCCACATCCAAAAGAATGGGAGAGGAACACCATCTCATACCTTATACAAAAATTAACTCAAGTTTGATCAAAGACCAAAATATAAAAGCCAAGACCCTAAAGATCCTGGAAGATAATGTAGGGAAACATCTACAAGACCTTGTAGTAGGAAACAGTTTCATAAACTTTACACCCAAAGCACAAGGAACTAAAGAAAAAAAATGAGTAAATGGAACTCCTCAAAATTAAAAGTTTTTGCACTTCAAAGGAGTTTGTCAAGAAAGTGAAAAGGCAGCCTAACCAATGGGAGAAAATATTTGGAATCATTTATCCAATTGGGGCCTAATATCCAGCATATATAAAGAAATCCTACATCTCAAAAATAAAAAGACAAACAACCCATTTAAAAAATGGGCAAGTGATTCAAATAGACAATTCTCCAAAGAAGAAAAACCAATGGCTAAAAAGCAGATTAAAAGATGCTCAACATCACTAGCTATTAAGAAATGCAAACAAAACTGCAATGAGATATCATCTTACACCCATTAGACTGGCAGCTATTAAAAAAAAAACAGAGGACTACAAGTGTTGGAGAAGATGTGGAAGAAAGGGAACACTTTTCCAGAGTTGGTAGAATGTAGAATGGTGCAGCCATTGTGAAGGACAGTTTGGTAGATCCTCAAGAAGCTGACTGTAGAACTGCCAAATGATCCAGCAATCCACTACTGGGTATATAACCAGAAGAATTGAAAGCAGTGACATGAAAAGGTGTATGCACAACAATGTTCATAGCAGCATTTTTCACCATTGCCAAAAGTTGGAAGCAACACAAATGTCCATCAACAGATGAATAGATAAGCCAATTGTGGTATATACATACAATGGAATATTCCTCGGCTGAAAGAAGGCATGCAGTATTAACTCAGGGGAGAGTCTTTTAGATCTTATGTTGAGCAAGTAAGCCAGGAAATGAAGAAGAAATATTACATGACTTTCACTGACATGAATTAAGCAAATTAAGCAGACTCACAGAACTAGCATCTGGAAGATAGGTTTACAGGAGACAGAAAGGGAGGAGAGGGTTGTGAGTCAATGCTCATATAGGCAAAATCTATGATAAGCTGTAAGGGTGCTGTTGTGTAGTGGATGGGTGTGACAATGGTTCAGTGATGCTATTGAGTTTGGTGGTGCTGGTCTGTGAGAGGAGTAGGGTGAAGGGGTTGGGTTGGACTATCCGTGGAATGAGGGGAGGGTCAGGGGAAGAAGCAGGTGAACTCTGGGGAACCGCATATCTGTGGTTAAAACTATAACATTGGGGATGTTATTTTGGCAAATATGGCAGGGGAGATTTACTGGTGTAGGCTGTTGGATATGTGTGGATGCATACAGGACAGAGTGCACCTGGGACAGTCTTCTATGGAATATATGTGTTAATATTGTCATAGTGCATTATATTAGTGGGTGGAGACCCACACAGTAAACAAGAAAATATTAAACTCTCTTCCTGGCAAGAGATTTCAAAGTGAGTCTGGAGGCCATTTCAGAGGTTATACTTATGCATGTCTCAGCAGGATCTCATTGAATGCCACAGTAAATATTGCCTGAAAACACTAGGCACTTGAGGGTCTAGAGACATCCAAAATCTATAGGGAGGGCAGACAACTCAGGAGTTTGGCACTCTGGCAGTGGGCCTTACCTTGGAAATTATGCTCCCCAGTGTGACAGAGTTGGATTCATTTGTGGTTTTCCTTCTATTTAGACCTATAGTTAGTATTATACTTGATATATGTATGCCTAAAAGACTTAAATCTTTGGTCTCTCCATGTGCTAATTGGGCCCTGAGTCTCAACAGTGTTGCAACACCTACTCTCAAGTTCATTTGACTCACCCAGGATAACTAACAATGTAATGATGTTGGACAATGCCTATCCCAAGGAACAGAGAGAGTCTGAACTGCAAGCAAGAGACTTCCATCCATCTGCCCCATGAGATCTAAGCTCCCTCTCAATTTGAGTCAGAGTGAGCATCACCATCCCCAAATACTCAAGATAGGAAATGAGCAATGGACTAAAGTAGACTTACTATTACTCTACTGTAGACTTATTGTTATTCTAGTGATGAAAGAACTTTTATCATTGATGTGGAGTAGGCACAGGAGGTTCTGAGAGGAGGGAGAGGGAAAAATAGGTGTAATATCGGGGCATTTTCAGGACATTGGAATTGCCCTGCATGACATTTCAATGATAGATACAGGTCATAATATACTTTCTCATAACTTACAAAATTGTTCAGAAAGAGTGTAAACTCTAATGTAAACTATAATCCATGGACAATGTTTCAATATGTGTTCATCAAGTGGAACTAAAGTACCACACTAATGAAGGATGTTGTTAAAGTGGGAAAGTGTGGGAGGGTGAGGAAGTGGGCATATAGGAATTCCCTATATTTTTTTATGTAACACTTAACTTAATCTAAAATTTCATTAAAATAAAAAAATAAAAATCATATTTTAACAAATTGGATATGTGAGAATCCAACTGACTTGGACATTTTAAAAATTTCAAAAAATGTAAAACAATGTCATTCTACTTAATACATATTTTATGGAAATGCAGTTATTTTTTATAATATGTATTGGAGTTATCATTGTGATTGTTAATGCAATAAGAAGTAAATATTGAAAGATTTATCATTTTTAATTTCTTATATGTGAAACATCACTAGCTTTTAGCTTTTTTAAACAAAATCCCTTTGGGGTCCTCAATAATGTCTGAGGGTATAAAGGGGTGCTGAATGGAAAAAAGTTTGAAAATCACAGATTTAGGTGATGGTTGAGCAGTTGCATATAACTGATTTACTCCAACATTCTTATCTCCCTACACTTTTGGAGGGAAAGCTCTTTCCTTATATTATGTAAGGATGGTCTTCCATCTCAACCAAAATGATTACAAACTTCTGTTGATATTACTTCACAGTACATCCACCTTTGGTAAGCACCCCTAAAATCCATTTCCAGGCATTCTCACAGGCCCTGCTTAAGACAATTATCAATACCTGCCACTCTTAGATGTGTATGCCATGTCCTTCCAGAGCAGTCTTTGTACTCCTTATATGGGTTATTTTTTTATTTAACTCTCCTTTGGGGCTGGAAAAAGAATACTGAGAGTAAGGACTGAGAAGACACTGGCAAACCTTGTAAGGCAAAACCCTAGATGCAGACCTGGAAAGCTTTGTTCTTTTTCTTACTTTTTTCATTTTTTCTGTTATTTTCATCCATTTATTTATTCACCCATCTACTCAAAAACTTTTTTACAGTGCATTAAATCCTTGATATTAGTTTTTTTTTTCCCTCAGCATTAGTTTCTTTCTAGCAAAAATTTAACATCCACTTGAAAAGTTCTTAAAATAAAACAATTAAAATACGTGAGAGGAGTCAAAAAAGAAATTGCAAGTGAAATCAGTAAATATATTGAGACAAATGAAAATGAGAACAAAACATATCAAAACTTATGGGATACAGAAAAGGCAGTCTTGAGTGGGAAATTTATAGCCATAAATGCTTATATTAAAAAACAAGAAAGAGCTAAACTCAAAGATTTAACTGAACAGCTAGAGAAACTAGAAAAAGAACAGCAAAACAATCCCAAAGTAAGCAGAAGGAAAGAAACAGTAAAGATTAGAGCAGAAATAAATGAAAATGAGAACAGAAAAACAATAGAGAAAATCAATAAAACCAAAAGCTGATTCTTTGAGATCAATAAGACAAACCCCTAGCTAGACAAACAAAGAAAAAAAGAGAGAAGATGCAAATAAATACAATCAGAAATGAAAGGGAGGAAGTTACAAATGAACCCACAGAAATAAAAAGAATCATAAGAGGATATTATGAGAAACTATATGCCAACAAACTAGACAACCTATATGAAATGGACAAATTTCTAGAAATGCACAACCAACCTACACTGATGCTACAAGAAATACAAGAACTTAACAAGCCAATCACATTTAAGAAGATTGAATCCATCATCAAAAATCTCCCAGCAAAGATAAGTCCAGGACCAGATGGCTTCACAGGTGAATTCTACCAAACATTTCGAAAAGAATTGACACCAATCCTGTTTAAACTCTTCCAAAAAATTGAAGAGGAGGGAAAATTACCCAACACATTTTATGAAGCCAACATCACCCTAATACCAAAGCCAGATAAAGATTCTACAAGAAAAGAAAATTATAGACCAATCTCTTTAATGAACATACATGCAAAAATTCTCAACAAAATACTTACAAATCGAATCCAACAGCATATCAAAAGACTTATACATCACGACCAAGTGGGATTTATTCCTGGCATGCAAGGCTGGTTCAACATAAGAAAATCAATCAATGTACTACACCACATTAACAAATGGAAGGAAAATAAAAACACATGATCATATCAACAGATGCAGAAAATGCATTCGACAAAATCCAGCATCATTTTTTTATAAAAACACTTCAAAAGATAGAAATAGAAGGAAAATTCCTCAATATGATGAAAGGCATATATGAAAAACCCACAGCCAACATCATACTCAGTGGGGAAAGGTTGAAAGCTTTCCCTCTAAGATCCGGAACAAGACAAGAATGCCCACTATCAACATTGCTATTCAACATTGTACTAGAAGTTCTAGCTAGGGCAATTAGACAGGGAAAAAAATTTAAAGATATCCAAATAGGAAAAGAGGAAGTAAAACTCTCACTGTTTGTGGATGACATGATCCTGTACTTAGAAAATCCTAAAGTATCCATGACAAACTATTTGAGCTAATAAATGAGTTCAGCAAAGTGGCAGGATACAAGATCCACACACAAAAGTCAGTAATGTTTTTGTACAATCGTACTGAACAACCTGAGGGGGAAATCAGGAGGAAAATTCCATTTTCAATAGCAACAAAAAGACTAAAATACCTAGGAGTTTTGTAACCAAAGAAATACAGGACCAATATGCAGAAAACTACAAAACAATGCTAAAAGAAATTTAAAAAGACCTAAACAAATGGAAAGACATTCCGTCTTCATGGATTGGAAGAATAAAAATCGTGAAGATATCAATCTTATCCAAACTGATTTATAGATTCAATGGAATACCAATCAAAATCCAGACATCTTACTTTACAGAATTAGAGAAGGCAATTACCAATTTCATCTGGAAGGGTAAGTGCACCTGAATAGCCAAAAGCATTCTTAAAAAGAAGAGCAACATGGGAGGAATTTCAATGCCTGACCTTGAAACATTTTATAAAGCTACAGTAGTCAAAATAGCATGGTACTGGCATAAAGATAGACACATTGTTCAATGGAATAGAATTGAGAACACAGAAATAAACTCTCACCTATACAGACAACTGGTTTTTGACAAACCTACCAAGTCCGTGCTAATGGGAATAAACAGTCTTTTCAACAAATGGTGTTGGGAGAACTGGATATCTATAACCAAAGAGTGAAAGAGGACCCCTATCCCACCCCTTATACAAGAATCACCTAAAAATGGATCAAAGAGCTAAATATAAAAGCCAGGACCTTAAAACTACTAGAAGAAAATGTAGGGAAACATCTTCAAGACCTTGTAGCAGGTGGTCATTCCTTGGACCTTGCACCCAAAGCACGTGCAACAAAAGAAAAAAATAGATAAATGGGACCTCCTCAAAATTAAACACTTTTGCACATCACAGGGCTTTGTCAAGAGGGTGAAAAGGCAGTCAACTCAATGGGAAAAAATATTTGGAAATCACATATCTGATAAGGGTTTAATATCCAGGGTATATAAAGAGATGTTACAACTCGACAATAAAAAGATAAATGACACAATTAAAAAATGGGCAAAAGACTTCAATAGACATTTCTCCAAAAAAGAAATACAAATGGCAAAAAAAAAAAAACGCATGAAAAAATGCTCAACATCACTCATGATGAGGGAAATGCAAATCAAAATTACAATGAGATACCATTTCACACCTATCAAAAAGCCCACTATTAAAAAGACAGAGAACTACAAGTGTTGGAGAGGATGTGGAGAGATAGGAACACTTATTCACTGTTGGTGGGAATGCAGAATGGTACAGGCACTGTGGAGAACTGTTTGGCAGTACCTAAAGAAGTTGAATTTAGACTTGTCACATGACCCAGCAATACCACTACTGGGTATATACCCAGAAGAACTGAGGATAGTGACACGAACAGACATCTGCACACTGATGTTCATAGCAACATTATTCACCATTGCCAAAAGTTGGAAACAACCCAGGTGTCCATCAACAGAAGAATGGATAAACAAACCATGGTCTATTCATATGACGGAATATTACGCAGCTGTAAGAAAAAATGAAGTCGTAAAGCATTTGTCAACATGGATGAACCTGGAGAACATTATGTTGAGCAAAGCAAGCCAGACACAAAAGGACAAATTCTGTATGAATGTGTTACTATGAACCAAATATATTGTGTAACATATTGAATGATTTTTTAAAAAAATGTTATATGTATCCAGTACATTTAATTGAGAAAAAAAAATACTTGAGAGGAATATGTTATTTTTGGATACGAAATTGGTTAGGGAAAATTACTACTTTCTAGAAAACAGAAAACAAAGGAATTCTTCACAGATCAGTTTTAAGAATACTTTTTAAAAATCTCTTTATACATCATGAAATAGTTCTGGACAATGCAATGTCATATGGGTGATTATAAATTACATATATATTGTATGAGCAGAAATAAAAATGTTATATGTGCAAATCTAACAAGTAATTTAATATTAGAATGACATTTGCATGTTCATATTTTGCTAAACAAATACTGGAGCCACATAAATAGATTTCTGAGCAAAGTAAAGGAAAAAAGAATCTTAATCCTAATATCCCAACCAAAATCTGCTTTTAGTACCTTAAGATTATTTCCAGGCACTATCTTTTCTTTTTTTTTTAACAATATTTTTTTTCTACTTTGAAAAAGATACTTTTTCACATATACCCCATTCCCCACACCTCCCACACCCTCCCACACAAACATCCTTCATTAGTGTGGCACATTCATTGCAATTGATAAATGCATCCTTGGGCTTTGCCATTAAACATGGACCATAGTTCACATTGTAGTATACACTCTCTCCCACGCAGTTCTGCATGTGATGTGATGATATAAAATGGCCTATATCTGTCATTGCAATGTCATTCAGGATGGTTCCCAAGTCCCACAAAAACCCCTTGTATTCCAACTGTTTTTCCCTCTCTTTTCTCCCAGTCTCCGGTGGTCACTGCCCCCACATCAATGTTGCAATTTCTTCTAAAGAAACAATCACAATATGTGTATAGTAGAATACCAGGAAGTCCACTCTACTCCATAGTTCATTCCCCAATCCAGGGGATTCTGGGATGGTGATGTCCACTCCACCTCTATTTGAGAGGAGGCTTCAATCTCATACAGCCAATGGATGGACTCTCTTGCTTACACATTTTGACTCTTTCATTTCCTTGGTATGGTGGTTGTAAACCCTCACCTCCTTGTTAGTTGCCCTGGGTGAGTCCAATGAACTGGACCATAGGTGTTACAAATCCACTGAAGTTCCGGGCCCAGCTGGCACATGGACAGCCCAAAGACTCCAGTCGCTTGGTTGTGCACTACCAAACTCCAGCACCAAATATAGGTTTAAATAGAAGGGATAGATAAGCCATGTGTAGGGAAGCTATAATTGAGTCCAACACTGTCACTCTCAGGAGCACAAACTTCAAAGTAGGGCCCACTGGCAAGGCACCAAACTCCAGAGCTATCTGCCCTGACCATAGGACCTGGGTGTCTCTAAAGCCTTCAGGAGTCCCACTGTTTAAGGTAGTATCCACTTTGGCAGTCTATGAGATCCTTCTGAGATGTGTATACACATTACCTCTGGGATGACCTCCCGACTCACTTTGAAGTCTCTTAGCCATATAAACTAATTTGTCTTTACCTTTCCCCCCTTTTATTTGAGGTCATTTTCCAGTTGCATTGCTAGTTGGTGCTTGGTAGCAATCCCTTGGTGCCAGGGAAGCCCATCCCCGAGAGTCATGTCCCACACTGTGAAGAAGGTAATGCATTTATAGGCTGAGTTTGGTTAAAGAGAGGCCACATTTGAGCAACAAGGAGGCTCTCAGGAGGCAACTCTTAGGCACCCCACAACACTAAACCCAGTTTCAATTTCAAGAGCAAAGGCTCATAAGCATAGTCATCAGTATCAGGGGCCCATCAGCAGATCATCCTCCTTCGCCAGTCATTGCCCATGCACTTGGGGGACTGTTGCTGTTCCATTAGAGAATGTGGCAGAGCCCTCCAGAATGGGAATTCAATATTCTCTCAGCTATTGTGTGAGTCTTCAACCACTGTGACAATGCCGCATGAGCATTTGAACATTTTTATATAACTTATATGTATGTTCAGGTGAAATTCCTCCCTTGTGTCCCCTATTACTGACACCCCACACCAATGATCCTCCCCTGCCCCAGTTGTAACACTTCAACTGGGCTTTTTCAAAAATGAAGCCATTAAAATAGCCATATACAAGGAATAGAAAAATGAAATAATAATGATGAGTTTAAATATAAGAATTAAAATACATAAACATTAAAAAAAATTGAAAATAAAATTAAAAGATTGGACTATTAAAAAATAATGAAAAATATTAAAATATATATTTTTTATATTTTGCCTTTCATCACTGTAATATCTGATATCCTGTATGTACAGTGGCATTTTATTCCATTTATTCCCCAGTGTATTACTATTTTTTATTTTGTTTTCAAGGAAGTTTTTGGTTACAGTAAAGTCACATACAGAATACAAGGGACTCTCATATACTCAACATTCTCCCCTGTTCCTCATTCCCACCTTGTCCAAGTGACTTCATCTCTCACTTGGGTTTCTGTCTGTGATGGTAGTGAGGAGTGAGTGGGTGTGTGTGTAAGTCACTGGCTCTTTCTGCTTTTTTCCTTCTATTTTTCTCATTGTCATGAGATTTTTAAAAATAATTTGTTTGACTACACCATGCATCTTAAGTGGCTACTGGAGGTTCTGAGGGCACAGAGAGGGAAAAACAGGTGTAATACAGGTGTATTTTTGGAACTTGGGAATTGTCCTGAATGACATTGCTGTGACAGATACAGGTCATTAGAAATCTTGCCATAACCTTCAGGATTGTGTGTGAGAGACTATAAACTACAATGTAAACTATAATCCATGCTTAGTGGCAATGCTCCAAAATGTTTTCATCAATTGAAATTAATGTTCCTTACTAATGAAGGATGTTGTTAATGTGGGAAATTGTGGGTGGTGTGGAGAGTGAGGCATATGGGAAACCGCTATATTTTTTATGTGACATTTGTGTAATTTAAGTATTTAAAAAAAAAACAAAACTTTCAATGACTCCCTGTAACCTTTAGACTACACTCCAAAATCTTTAATGAGAGCTACCCAGTCCCCATGTTACTGACCCTGCCCACTGTAACTGCCTAATTTAGTGTAAATTTATTTAAATGCTTGGTGTCTGTTTTTCTTACCTTCTTTTATTTTTTGAATACACAATAGCTTTTCCCACCTTGGAACTTAGCACTTGATATAGCTTCTGCAGGACTGCTCTCTCTATCCTTCTTGCAGCCTGCCACTTCACCCTCATCACCATCCTGTCTAGCCAGCTCCTATTAACATCCTTCAGTTGTCAGGCTAAATAATATTTCCTTAGATAAATCTTCCCGAAGATCCTTCATTATTTCAGGCCTTCTGTTACAATCTCATGACACCTTATAATTTTGTCCACTTCATTTGTCATAATTTATAATTATAATTATAGATTCATGCAATTATTTGATTATCCCCATCATGAGGTTGTAAATTTCACATGGATACCATTGTATCCCTCTCTCTGTCTCTCACTCTCTGCCCCCTCATTTCTACCTCTTATTTTATATTTGCCATTGTTCCTTTTGTTCTTTCCATGATTTTAGTTGTTATTAATGGAAACCCTTTACAAACGTTATGTCATTTAATTTTTCCAACAACATTATGAGGAAAACATAATCCTGCCCCTGTTTTAGATCAGAAACATAACTGCCGTAGGTCAAACCTAGCAAACACAATTTAGTTCTTTGGATTGTGATCAGTTCCAGTAGCAGTCTCTGGGATGTAAGTTAGACAAGCAGAGATGGGCTTCCCACATTGCCAGCAACACTTCACTCTCCTACTCTGACCTCAGAGGAAGAGGAATTCCAGACTTCATGTTACATAACTTTACACAAGCCATA
>JAQZBX010076256.1:0-14461 GCA_029593785.1 Cabassous unicinctus | reverse complement strand
ATAATTAAAATTATGATTAATAACAGTATACTTTTATTTAATAATACACTGAAACATTATTAAATTTTCAGGAATTTTATACACTTTTAAAGTATTCATATGAACTTTTTATTCATATAACTTTAATTGTTATAAAATTAGAAAATTTCTTTTAATTATACAACAGTTTTAAATACTTTATTCAACTTATAATATATCACATGAACTTAAATATTTTTAGTATTTTATCTTTTTCTAGGTAACAGACCAAATTATTTGTAATAGTTTGAAATAAAAAGCTTCTTTTTGAGAAAGCAGGTTTAAACATTATGTTCTTTTAAAAGTGATAAAATTTGTTTCTTCAAGGAAACGTTAATGTTCAAGTATAAGGAGCTACTTTGATAAAAACACTTTATTTTTTGCATACCGATTATTCAGGAGAGAAACTCTGTAAACTTTTATTTAAACAGATTAATGACTTGAGATCCTTTGAGAAAGAATAAAACTTTAACTTTGTTTTAATAACTAGTCATTTTATCTTAGGAGAAAATTACTCTCTTTACTTTAATAAAAAAATAACATTGTATATGCCTTCCATACTTAAGTTACCACAATGATTTTGGAAACTGTTTCTAAGCAAACTTCTGACAACATACAATTACCATCAATATCAAACAAACTTGTTAGGATAATGATTTAGTTTTTTCATAACTATTTTTATTATTTTAAATTAATACCCATATTTATTTATTAATATAAGCACTTATTTAATATTGGCCATTTGAATAGAGCTCTTTTAATAATTTTTATTCATCAATTTAATATTACCATCCAGAGGTATCAAAATATACAGACACTGAACAACCAGACATACACAAAACAAGTTACAACACATCAATAGAAACATACATCTTTGATTTTAGTGTTTGAGAAATTTTCTGGAAACCGTATTGCTGAGTTTTCTTACTTTTCCAGTGGTTTAACTTTATTAGCTTCTATCATCCCACAGCCTTATCATTATGTAAGCAGTAGGAGGTTTATAAAGTTGCTGCTGGAACTGAAAGGTTAACATCCACAGCTGGAGTTGAAGAGCTATTAATAGCATGAAAATTGCTGTAGGGATCCCTTCTGGTTGCCATGGCAACACAAACCTCTGTAGGAGGCTCTGGATGGTCACTTTCAGAACATTCATAGCCACACAGGTGTAAATTGGCCTCAAGCTGATAGAGACAGAATATCCCACTCTGCATTTTCAGAGGGCTTACTAGATTCTGTTTGAAGAGGCTTAAGAGCCAGAGTAATAAGATGTTTAGCCATATCAGAAATGTGAGGAATATTCAAATAAATTCCCATTGGTATAATAAGTCTTTTCCCCATAAATTAATTCCTACATCTGCAACATAAGTTTGCAGAGCAGCCTCTTGTCTTTCCGGACCTTCTACCTTAAATATCTGAGTACTCTGGTAAACAACTGTCATTGTGCCAACACCAGTGAAAAGTGTAGGCACCTTTTGCAAAGTCCAAGCTTGCGGCCAATATCATTTAGCAATGATAGAGACATCAGCCCCGGTATCCACCAATCCTAAAAATATCTTTCCATTTATTTTTATGGTAATTTCAGGCTTTTCATCCCCAATTGCTGTTTGCCAAAAAACGTTATGTCCGATGGAACCAAATTCCTCTGCACGTTTTATAGGAGGTTTATGATCCAGTAACACAAAATTGATAATTAAAATCCAGGCATAAAAGTGAAAGTGGCAAAGAGAATATCATAATCAGGAAAATATGAATCAGTTATGAGGGCCAAAACTGTCAGATTTTTCAATTATTTGCTTTCCTAATAACCACTTTTACTTTCTGAGGAAACTACATGAAGGAAATGACTCTGAGAGGAACATTTCAAAGACTGGCAAAAGGAAGAATAAACATTATAGAGGTTAAAAAAGACATAAAATGCAATATTACAAATTAGGAAAGATTTGAAGAATATTTTTCATTAAATGTAATTGAAATAAAAATATGTATTTTGGAAAATATGGAATAAATATATGCTTAACCTAAAAAATGAGAATAAAATAATTATTTTATATATTTCTATCTTACTATAATTCAATATATGTAGCTAGCTAGGTATCTTCCATTGCACACATTTATTAGATTCTTATAATGAAATGGCCTGAATGTGGTTTCAGTGGCCTGGGAAATAAAATGTGTTCATCAATATGATGTCAGATGATGAAAAATTAAATGTTTCAGTGTGGGCAAAAGAAAAAAAAAAGTAATTGGTCATCCAAAAATTACAAAATAAAATCCAATGAAAAAATCTTCAGGGAAGCAAAAGATAACCTTTATGACTAATAGAGCCTACCTCATGCCATGCACATTATTTAAAAACATACACTTAGGAATGTCAATGTAGAATTTCAGAAATCCATGGAATAAAGTATACAATTATAAATAGAAAATTGGCAGAAGATTCAGAAGAATGGTGAAGGTTTTTTTTAGGATTCTGGAGGTTAGAATCTAATGAATACATATTCAAGTACCTGCAAAAGGCCTTGTACAATAATACTACATATGATATAAATTTAAATATATATCTAGACAGAGTACAAATTAAAGTCCTATTTCCTAGGTAAAGACCCATAAATGTAACTCACCATCTCTATAATTGTATTAGCGGAATCTAAAATTTGGCAGCAGTTTTTTCTTTCCCAGGTACCAGTTGTGTAGATGACCAGCTAGGAAAAAATCAATTAAAATTTACATAATAAAATCCTCATTCATCACAATACTGATTATATAATAACACATTCTGGGCATTGGAAGACTACATATGTACTTCACTCTTTTACTGGGATTATTCCTTTTGGCAAAGTAAAGCTTTTGATATTCATGCACTACTTGGTTCTATTTCTGTCTGTCCATCCATCCGCAAATATTTTTCCTTAAACACAAAATCTGAATTTTGTTCAGGTGCTAGATTTAATCATAAAATATATTTTTTTTCACAATATAAAAAATCTAAGGATATTTCTCTGTTGAAACGGGAAAAAATTTTTCATGAAATATCATACTCAGCATTTGTTAATTAAAACCTAAGAGGAACAAGTCCCACTACCTGACATTGAGAAGACCAAAGCAAATTGTGGCTAGTTCCATTTCTTCATATCATTAAACAAATGCACACCAGACATTAAGCACCAAGGAATGGAGAACTTCAGTGGCTTTCACTTGACTCTATCACATTTTAAACAAAAATCTCAAAATGCCTAAGCATTGGAAAGAAGCATTTTTTAAATGACTCCAAATGCACTGAAACAATTAAGGGGACAGTAGGGTACATAACACCTGTAGTTAATATACTCAGATAAAGGATGATATAGCATTTGTATTTTGCTATCAGAAAATGCATCACAGACTTAAGACTGTTATGTCTGAGTGATATATTATGAAGGGAATTATGTATGTGCATATACATAATTTTAATCAATAAATGCACTTAAGGCAACTTAAAATAATTTTGTTATTCCCTGTAATTAAAATGTACAAATGAAGAAAATATGCAAGCAGGAAATTGTCATCCCCATATTAAGATAAAAGTGAGTTTAGCAATTTAAATATTATAATTAATAAAATTAGAAAAATTATTCAGGTTAGAAATACTTAAGTTTTAATTGATTTTGCCGACTTCATTAAGGATATATTAAATAAAACACATGTTTAGCAATACCAGCATAGAGCTTCAGAAATCCACATGAGAAAACATAAAATTTTAGAGAGAAAATTAAAAGGAAGAAATAGAACATTGCTTTGTTTTGTGCTACTGGATATATGTTGAATTTTAATATGTATTAGTTCTTTAATGCTGAAACTTTTCTAGATGAGGTATTCAAGTAAAAAGGCAACTTTCATGGGAATCATTTCTGTTTTATAAAATAGTGAATTAATGTAACCTTCAGAATGCTGGATTAACCTGTAAGATTCAGAGTAAAAAAAATTCCATAATGAGGGGGTACAGCTTTAAATATATTTTTGTTGGGAAAAGAGTATCATATAATAGAGGCAATATCTGGTATTATGCATGTATAATCAAATTCCATTTTTTGCTACATTTCTTTCCATAGGTCAGAAGGAGAAACACCCGAAGAGATTTCAACACACTCCAATGTGGTGCCATTAAAAATAGATAATATTTGAAGTAGTTAACTATAGGATTTCTCCTAGCTGTGTGATCAGAACTGCTTGGAGGAGGGATGACAACCAGCTACCAAACCCATTGCCTAACACAAATTAATAAAGGCCTTATTTATAAAAATTTGTGGCAGTCAAGGACTGCATTTTTTACATTTGGTATGTTATTCACAACATTTCTAGACTTACTGATGTAATTGCAACATTTTTTTTGGCATAACACATGAACCCCCAGCTTGTACCATCAGAATGCCTACCACTCTTAGAATATGGAGGGCATTGTCTTCCTTAAGTTGGAATAGTCCCAACAAATTAAGTGTAAAACTAAATCCCCTTTTTATAATATTGATCATGATATATATAGCCTTTTAAAATATGTATATGCTGATTCAGGGATAAGGATATGTTCTGCCTGGTAGAGGACTGGTGCATCTCAGGAAGGATTTTTCATTTGTTTGTTTTTCTGTGCAAAAGCTGTGATTTGTAAAAGAGCCAATGTTGTGGATTTTAGGGGAAATTAAGTGGTTTTTTTCTCTCTGTGAGTGATATTGGGAAGCACTTATCCTAAGACAAATTGTCCCCACCATTATGGGACAAAAACCTTGTATAAATGTTTTCCACAGGAAAGATGGTGTCAGTTTAGGAGGGCACTCACTAACTCACTCTTAGGGGATGGCTGATTGGGGACAGGACATTCCTGAGAAGTCTGTGCTGGGGGTGCGTGGAGTGAGAACATTGGGGACATTGATATGGAGGGAGATGGATGGTGAGGTGGATTGCTCAGGAAAGATTCATGAGTTTTCCCCCTGCCTGTGGTAGTCAACACAGACAGCTGAGCCCCACCCTCAGGGAAAAAGGCTGGTTTGAGCCATGACTTTCGCAAGCAACCTGGTTAGAGGGAGAATTCTCCAAGAGAGGGAGGGTTCTAGCAGAGGGTCGAGAGGGCTTTCCTTTCTGTGGATTTGGCTGCTGAAACCCCTTGCAGCTTTGGGGAACAAAATAGCTGGCTTGAAGTGGCACCAGGCTGAGGGGAGTGGTGAATCTGCTGAGGAAGGTTGATGTACCTAGCTGCCCAGGGTTACGACCCACTCCCTCTAGCAACCCAGGTAGAGGGAGCATTCTCTGAGAGTGGGAAGGTTCTGACAGAAGGTGGAGAGGGCTTTTGTTTCTGTGGATATGGCTGCCTGAACCCCCTCATAATTTTGTGGAGTAGATAAGCCAGCTTGAAGCAGTGCCAGCATGGGGGGAGAGGCGAATCTGCTGAAGAAGCTTGATTTACCTAACAGCCTGATGATACTGAGGCTTGGCTCCAGAGGGGGTGGAGACAGCCAATTTTATCATTCTGCAATGACAAGCAACAGAGCTTCAGCTCCCCAGGGGAGGCCAGGAAGTGGGAAGTGCTTGATTAGTTTCCATGAAGGTATTTATGGTCTCCTCTCAGTGAAAGGGGTGGTCTAGAAGAGGCCTTCTTTTGGGTCCCTTATTTCTCCAAAAAAAAAAAGTCACTTTAAAAAATGAAAAAAGAAATTTTTTAAACTTACTTTAATCACTAAAATCTGCCTCAAAACCTGCTGATAGAACCTTGTAGGGCAATTGATGACCACAAGCAGGCTGAGAGGTTTCACAAGGGCCCAAGAAGGAACACTGTTCTGCCTTAGCATTATTTTACTGCTTGCTTGTGTGGTTGTTTGGTTTTTCTTTGTTTATTTGTTGTCTCTTGATTTTCTTTCCTCTTTCCTCCCCCCCCTTCTTTTTTCTTTTTATTCTTTTTTTTTTCAATTACGTGCTGCTAGCTTGTCTCTTATTTGCTGTGCTTCTTCTTCCATGATTTCCTGTTCTCTCCAATATATTGATTTTGTCTCCCAACGCTATCTCTTTTCCTTCTTTCATCTTTCTGCCTTCTGCTTTAGGTTGGGGTTCTTACATACCACCTTTTTTCATTAGTCCACAACATAAGGGTCTTAATTTCTATTCTATCTATTCAGTTTTCTTCTTTTTTATTATTATTAATTTTTTCCATTCAGCCCTTTCTTTACTCTTTCTCTCTCTCCTCATCATTCTGGCCTTCTAAATCATTATATATTTTTATCTATTTAGTTTCCCAGTCCATTGTAGGTACTCCATTTTTTCCCCTATTACTATACACTGCCTACATGAGTTAAATATTCATTTTACTAAGACTTATTTGGCTCCTCTTCTAACATTTACCAATATTTTTATTAGTCTTCTTCCTTTCTCACATCTTTCAATTCCTTGGCCCTAATCATTTGCCTTGAAGGGAACATAGAAAGATGCAAGGAAATAAAATAAGAAGAACAAAGTATCAAAGAGAAAACTTAACACACACACAGAACCACCAGCTAAATAAAACTCTAGAGAAGAGAGAGAAGCTAATCAACTAAATAAACCCATCAAGATAAAATGATGATGACTAGAGGGCAACAAAAAATTACAAAATACACTAGGAAACAGGAAGATATGGACCAGGTCAATGAACAAAGTAAAAACCAGAAGAGATGCAGAGCATTGAACAATTGAACAAAGCTTTCCATACAAATATCATGGAACAACTTAATGAAGTGAAGGAAGAGATTAAGAAGACACTGGGAGAATATACTGAAGAAATTGTAAACATACATAAAAAGATAATGGACATGATGTTGATCACTGGCACAATCTAAGAAATCAAAAAGACACTGGATTCACATAAGAGCAGATTTGAACAGGCAGAAAAAAGAATTAGTGATGTGGGAGAAAATACATTTGAAATGAAATAGATAGTGAAACAGACAGATAAAAGATAGAAAAACTCCAGCAGGGACTCAGAGATTTAACCAACACAAAACCCATAAACATACGCATCATAGGCATCCCAGAAGGAGAAGAGAATGGAAAGGGAACAGTAGGAGTGTTGAAGGAAATAATGGCTGACAACTTCCCAACCCTATTGAGGGAGATGGATGTACATGTCCAGGAAGAACTGCATACTTCAAACAGTATGAATCCCAAGGGGCCAACTGCAAGACATATACTTGTCAAAATATCCAATGCTCAAGAAAAAGAGAAAATACTCAAGGCAGCAAGAGAAAAGAGAGCCATAACATACAAGGGAAGCTCAATAAGATTAAGTGTTGCTTTCTCATCTGAAACCATGGAGGAAAGAAGACAGTGGTATGACATAGTCAAAGTACTGAAAGAAAAAAAATCTTCCACCCACAAATTCTCTATCCAGCAACACTGGTATTCAAAAATGGTGGAGAGTTCAAAATATTCACAGACAAACAGAAATTAAGACAGTATGCCAAGAAGAATCTGCACTTCAAGAAACACTAAAGGAAGTACTACTAGTTGAAATGAAAAAACAGGGGAGAGAGAGATGGAGGAGAGTGTAAGAGCAACTAAAAAGACAAAAAGAGAAACAAAAACAACATATGACATACATTAACCCATAGAAAATATGGTTGAAGTAAGAAACTTGTTGTGAGTAATAACACTGAATGTTAATGGATTAAACTCACCAGTCAAGTGACACAGACGGGCAGAATGGATAAGGAAATATGATCCATCTATATGTTGTCTACAAGAATCCCACCTTCGACCCAGGAATTCTGGGAGGCTGAAAGTGAATGGCTGGAAAACAATTATGCAAGCAAAAAATAGCCAAAAAAGGGCAGGAATAGCTATCCTAATATCACACTAAATAGACATTAAACACAAAACTATTGTAAGAGACAAAAATGGACAATTTATATTAGTAAAAGGGGTAATCTCTCAAGAAGAGAGAAAAATAATAAACATTTATTCAGGGTGCCACAAAATACATGAGGCAAACTCTGGATAAACTATGTGGAGAAATAAATGCCTCTGCAATTATAGTGGGGAACTTTAATACCCCATCATCACCATTAGACAGAACATCTAGACAGTGAATCAATAAAGAAACAAAGACTCTGAACAATACATTAGAGGACCTGGAACTAATAGACATATACAGAACACTACAGCCAAATACAGCAGGATTTACATTCTTCTTGAATGCATATGGATCATACTCCAAGATAGACCACATGCTAGGCTACAGAACAACTCTCAATGATTTCAGAAAGATTAAGATTATACAAAGTAATTTCTATGACCAAAATGGAATGAAATTGGAAAACACTAAGGGTGAGAGGAATAGATTAGGAACAAAGATATTGAACTTAAAAAACACACTCTTAGAAAAACAGTGGGTCAAGGAGAAAATCTCAAATGAAGTCAGTAACTACTTTGAAACTAATGAAAATGACAACACGACATATCATATATATGGGATGCAGGCAAAGCTGTCCTGGGAGGGAAGTTCATAGCCATAAATACATATATTAAAAAAGAAGAAAGAGCTAAAATTGAAGACATAACTGCACACTTGGAGGAATTGGAAAAACAACAACAAACTAAAACCAAAGAAAGTAGAAATAAGGAAATAACAAAGATTAGAGCAGAACTAAATGAAACAAATAATAGAAAGCACTAGGGAAAAAAAAACAAAACCAAAAGCTGGTTCTTCAAGAAGATCAATAAAAGTGACAAACTCTTAGTCAGACTAACAAAGAAAAAGAGAGAACAGATGCAAATACACAAAATAAGGAATGAGCAAGGGGATATCACTACTGACCCCACAGAAATAAAGAGTTTCATAAGAGGCTACTTTGAAAAATTATATGCCAACAGGAATGATAATTTAGAGGAAATGGACAAATTTCTAGAAACTTAAAAACAGCCTATATTGTTGAAAGAAGAAACTGATGAACTCAATAGTCCAATTACAAGTAAAGAGATAGATGCAGTCAAAAAACTCTCCCAACTAAGAGGAGCCCAGGACCAGATGGCTACACAGCTGAATTCTGCCAAATATTCCAGAAAAAGCTAATACTAATCCTGCTTAAGCTCTTCCAAAAAATAGAAGTAGAAGGAATATTGCCTAACTCATTCTATGATGCCAAAATTACACTAATACCAAAGCCAAAAAAAGATACCACAAGAAAGGAAAATTACAGGCCAATTACTTTAATGAACCTAGATGCTAAAATCCTCAACATAATACTTGCTAGTCACATTCAACCACATATCAAAAGAATTATACACCATGACAAAGTGGGTTTCATCCTGGGTTTGCAAGTATGGTTCAAAATAAGAAAATCATTCAATGTAATACACCACATAAACAAATTGAAAGAAAAAAAGTCACATGATCATCTGTATAGATGCAGAAAAAGAATTTGACAAAATACAGCTCCATAAATAAAAATGCTGCAAAAGATAGGAATAGAAGGCAACATTCTGAACATGATAAAGGTTACATATGAAAAACACAAAGATAACATCATCTTCAATGGTGAAATCCTAAAAGCCTTCCCTCTGAGATTGGGAACAAAACAAGGATGCCAACTATCACCACTCCTATTTAACATTATCTGAGGAGTACGTGCTCGAGAACTGGAGCAAGAAAAAGATATAAAAGGCATCCAAATTGGAAAAGAAAAAGTAAAAATTTCATTATTTGCAGACAACATGATCCTATACATAGAAAGCTCTGTGAAATCTACAACAAAGCTTCTAGAACTTATAAAGAAGTTCAGTAAAGTTGCAGGCTATAAGATCAATCCTCAAAAATCAGTAACATTTTTGCCCACAAGTAACAAGCAATCTGAGGAGGAAATCAAGAAAAAAATAGCATTTACAATAATAACTAAAAGAATCAAATACCTAGTAATAAATTTAACTAAAGATGCAAAGGACTTATATACAGAAACTTAGACAACACTGTTAAAGGAAATAAAAAAAAGACTTAAATCAATGAAAAAATATTCCCTGTTCATGGATAGGAAGACTAAACATCTTAAAAACGTCTATCCTACCAAAACCAATCTATAGATTTAAAGCAATCCCAATGAAGATCAACGCTGTATTTTTTAAGGAGCTGGAAAAACTGAATACAAAATATATTTGGAAAGGTAAGAAGCCCCAAATCACCAAAGACATATTGAAAAAGAAAAATGAAGTTGGAGGTATCACACTGCCTGACTTTAAAACATATTACAAAGTTACAGTGCTCAAAACTGCATGGTATTGGCCCAAGGATAGACATACTGACCAATGGAACCGAATTGAGAGTTCTGACATAGATCCTCACATATACAATCTTCTGATATTTGACAAGGCCACCAAGCCCACTCATTTGGGAAAGAGCGGCCTCTTCAACATGTGGTGCTTGGAAACCTAGATATCCATATCCAAAAGAATAAGAGAGGAAAACCATCTCAAATCTTATACAAAAATCAACTCAAGATGGATCAAAAATCTAAAAATAAGAGCCAAAACCTTAAAGACTTTGGAAGATAATGTAAGGAAGCATCTACAGGACCTTGTAATAGGAAATTGTTTCATGAACTTCACACCCAAAGCAGGAGCAGTAAAAGAAACAATAGATAAATGGGATATCCTCAAAATTAAAAAATTCTGCTGCTCAAAGGATGTTATCAAGAAAATAAAAAGGCAGCCTACCCAAAGGGAGAACATATTCAGCAACCATATACCTGATAGGAGCCTAAAATCCTGTATACGTAAAGAATCCCACACCTCAAAAATAAAAAGACAAATAACCCATTAAAAAAATGGGCAATTGACCTGAAAAGACACTTTGTCAAGGAAGAAATACAGTTGGCTAAAAAGCACTTGAAAAAATGCTTGACATTGCTAGCTATTAGGGGAATGCAAATCAAAACAGCAATGAAATACCATCTTACATCCATGAGAATGCTGGCTATTAAAAAAACAGCAGACTATAAGTGTTGGAGAGGATGTGGAGGAATAGGAACTCTTATCCACTTCTGGTGGGATCATGGAATGATCCAGACACTGTGGAGGACAGTTTGGTGTTTCCTCAGAAAACTAACAATGGATCTTCCATATGATGCAGCACTCCACTGCTGTGTATATACCCAGAAGAATTGAAAGAAAAGACATGAACAGATATATACACAACAATGGTATTGTTCACTATGGCCAGAAGTTGGAATCAACCCCGGTGCCCATCAACAGATGAATGCATAAACAAAATGTGGTACAAACATACAATGGAATATCACTCAGCTGTAAGAAAGAATAAAGTGCTAACACATGGAATAACATGGATGAATCTTGAAGACTGTATGTTGAGTGAAGCAAGCCAGGCATTGAAGAATGAACAGTGCATGACCTTATTGATTAGAATTGAGGAAAGTTAGCAGTGTCTGAGAACCATTGTCTGAAAGATAGGTTAACAAGTGAGAGAAAGAGAAGAGAAGGTTGTGAGTCATCATCCATATGGACATAATCTATGTTAAAGTGACAGAGTGCAGTTGCATATTGAAGGATATGACAGGTGTGTAGTGATATTACTGGGTTTGTTGGTGCAGGGTTGAAAGGTGGTTAGATTAGGAAGGGCAGGTTAGAATACCCAGGGTACTGGAGGGAGAGATTGGAGAGGGACCAGGTGAAAACTGGATTTGTGGGTATGAGGTTGAAAGTGCAGGGGTGGGAATGCTCTTATGGCAATATGACAAGGTAGTGTCACTGATTTAGGGTGTTGGTTGTTGGGGGCATTCAGGATGGGGCACATCTGGAGTAGGCACATGGGGAGTGTGTGAGTGTTCATCCTGTCATAATGTGTTGTGTTGGAGAGTAGAGACTCATATGGTGAGGTGGAAGGAGATGGACCCCCATCTTTGGGAGGACTGATTCAACCAGAAACAGACATGTGGGCATCTCTTATGAGCAAGGGTGGATCATAATAGGGGTGGACAATCAGCCTGTCAAGACCTCTTGCTGCTAGTAATTATGAATCTTGTCATCCAATGAGTCAATTGAGGGGGGTAGCATGTGCCCCATGGGGATTGGGAGGGAGGAATAGACTTGATCAAACAGGGGGTATTTAGTGGTCAGGGGAAATGTTTTTCATTACCTTTCAGTGATGGACACAGTACATGGTAAATATCATAAAAAATTATTAAACTGTACTGTCTAAATTGTAAACTATACTTTAAAACATTGACATAGTTTAGTAGCTATGTTTCACTATCTGTATAATAGTTATAACAGTGCTACCATCCACATACAAAAAGGTTTTAATATGGGGTGAGTAAAGGGGGAGGAGGTTGGGTTTATGAGAATCCCTACTATTGTGTGTGTGATTTTGCTTTGACCTAAAACTTCTTTGAAAATAAATGAAAATTTGGGAGACACTTTGGAGTGAGAGGGGGAAGGTGCCATAGTACAGCCTGGACAGCCAATAATGCAGTAATAAAAGGAAAAATGTTTAAATTTAATTTTTTTTTGTTAATTTCCCATTTTTTGAATATCCCAATTATTTAATTTTTTAATTATTTTTTTAAGTTTCCATGTATTTTATCTCTTACATTTAAACTTATCATTATTATTTCATTTTCCTATTAATTGTATTTGGCTAACATATGAGTTTCAACTTTAAAGATTTGGATCACAGAAGGGTTACAATGGGGTCAGGAGAGGATCATTGGTGGGGTGTGTCTGGGATGGGGGTTTCATGGGAGAAAGTTCACCTGAATATACATAAAAGATATATAAAATTTAACTAATGATCAAGGGATGGGACATGGTCGTAGTGGGTGGAGTATTACTCAATAAATGAGAGGAGGATACTGAATTCACAGCCTGGAGAGCTCTGCCACATTGTCCAAAGGAACAGCAACAGTCCCTCAAGTGCAGGGGCCATGCCTAGCAAAGGAGGATGGTAAACTAATGGGTTCTTGTTGTTGATGACTAACCTTATGTGTCTTTGCTGTAGCAATTGAAACTTTGCCTACTGTTATGGGGTGCCTAAGGGTTGCCACCTGAGAGCCTCCTTGTTGCTCAAATGTGGCCTCTCTCTAAGCCAAACTCAGCATATGGATGCATTACCTTGCCCCCATCAGGGGACATGACTCCTGGGGATGAGCCTCCCTGACAATGAGGGATTACAACCAAGTGCCAACTGGCAATATGACTGGAAAAAAGACCTTGAATAAAAGGGGGAAAAGGTAAAGACAAATGAGTTCATGTGGCTAAGAGACTTCAAAGGAGTGAGTAGGTCATCCCAGAGGTAATGCTTATGCACACCTCAGTAGGATCTCATAGAACACCAAAGTGGATATCACCCCAAACAGAGGGGCTCCTGGGGGCTCTGGAGACACCCAACTCCTATATAAGGGGGGATAGCTCCAGAGATTGATGCCTTATCAGTGGGTTCTACTTTGGAATCTGTTCTCCTGAGAGTGACTGAGTTGCACTCAAATAAGTCCTCCTTCCTCATGGTCCATCAGTCCATTCTCTTCAAACCCATACATGGTGCTGGAGTTTGTAGGTGTACTTTCAGAGACTGGAGCCTTTGGCCTGCCCATATGCCAGTTGTGTCTGGACTCTCAGTGGAGCTACAGCTCTTTCTTTACAGCTCAATGGACTCAACCAAGACATCTGGAGAGGAGATGATGCTGGACAATGGCCATCCCAGCAAATGGAGAGAGTCTGCAGTTGCAGGGAGGATAATCCCATCCATCTCATCAATGGGATATAAGCCCCCTTTCACTTTGAGGTGGAGTGGACATCACCATCCCAGACTCCTCAGGACTGGGGGATGAGCTATGGACTAGAGTAGACTTACTGGTATTGTTTTGTAGACATATTGTGATTCAAGCAATGGAAGAAGTTACAATATTGATGTGGAGCCAGTGGCCACTGAATGCTTTCAGGGCAGGGAGAGGGAAAAGCAGTTGTAATACAGGGGCTTTTTTGGGACTTGGGAATTATCCCGAATGACATTACAATTGCAGATATAGGCTCTTTTACATCAGCATATACCATGCAGAACTGTGTGGGAGAGAGTGTGGTCTACAATGTGAACTATAGTCCATGCTTAGTGGCAAAGCCCGAGGATGTTTATATCCATTGCAGGTGATGTGCCACACTAATGAAAGATGTTTATGTGGGAGGTTGTGGGAGGTGTGGAAGGTGGGGAACATGGGAAGCCTTGTAATTTTTTGTGTGTCATTTATGTAACCTAAGCATCTTTTAAAATAATAAAAAAAAATTCAAAAAAATATGTTTTCCCCATATAATAAAGAGTTGAGTTTCCCTTAATGCCAGAGGTAGTGCAGACCCCTTGACCCACTTGCTCAGTGATAAGTAGGTATATTTGTCTTTCTCCAATTTCAAAAATTGAAATGAATTCAAATTTCTCCTAAAACATTTTAAT
>JAQZBX010076255.1:0-14466 GCA_029593785.1 Cabassous unicinctus | reverse complement strand
TGGCATTGACATTCATGCATCCCAGTATGTGCACAGGGGCTACTCTGTTCCATCAGGGACAGGGTCAAGGACCCACAAATGGGAGTGCAGGCTGACTGGTTCACACTGAACTAGCAGGGGTTGGGGGAAAGGCCAGCTTCTCCAATGGCTTTTGAAGCTACATTTTCTTCATACAGTACTCACCTAGTTACTACATCCTTTTACCTGTTTCTGTAGTTTTGTGGAAGGGTATTGTCTTTAAGATTCCTCTGCCACTTTTTCCTGAGGGTGTTTGGAAAAATGATTGCCCTCAGAGCTGGCCCCCAGTGATCTGAAGTAGCTGATCGAAAGCAGAGATCAGCAATCAGACCATACACCCTAGAGTCTGGAGAACTAGGTCCTTAAAGCCCACCCTAACACCAGCAAGCTGCACCAGGAGCCAGGGCTGAAGTCCCTACTGCTGTCTGTCATGAGGCTGGGGGATGGGGGATGATATCCACTGCAGAAAGGGTGAAATTCACTGGTATATACAATTTACCATCATATTTCTCCAGCTCTTGTTTGTATGCTGCACAGTGTTCCACTAGACTTCAGTGTTTCAAAATAGTTGGTTTAGATATTGTTACCAGATTTTGTCTAGGTTCTTGACTTATGCTGCAGAAATGAATTTCAAGAGCACATCAGGTTAGTTAGGCTAGTAATTTATTAAGGTAGGGAGGGAAGAGAAATGGGAGAAAATAACAGATCATGGGTCCCCAGTAGAGAGCAAGGGGCTGGAGAATGATAAAGAGGGCTAAATTATAGACTACAATTTCCCATTATAGATTATAAATACCCAGGTTTTACTTGCATGTTGATCCATGCAGGGGAAACATGGTGAGAGCAGGGCACAGAAGCCAAGAATGAGTGGGGGAGATTTGACCTTTGCACTTGCTTTTTAAACCATTAATTATTCTGCCCCTTTGCTGGCATGGGAGGAGTTCCAGCTGTTTGCTGTTTTGATTGATTACTCCACCCATCAATTCCCCAGGAAGGCCCAATTATAAGGCCCCTGGAGAATATCTGGGGCTTCTCCTGGCTTCCAGAGGAAATCTCACGTGAGGGTCTTTCAGCAGCCATCTTGTGGGTATCAATATCCATGTGGACTTGCCAGGTTTCAGATCTGTCTATTGATTCCCTATCTTACTAGCCTGCTTCAATAGTTCTCGCTAGTTCAATAGTTGTTTTGGTGACAGAACTGATTCCTGGGGCTTCCTACTGTACCATCTTCCCACAATCTTCTCTCTTGCTCTGAAATTTTTGTGATCAATAGTACGTATGCAAAATAGATTTCTATCAAGGAGTATATTTAGACTATGGTCTAGAGAAAAAATGATTTTCTTGGTGACTAACTGGCTGATTTAGGATAATTCTGAAATCATTTGCCAGGTTAACCCCATTATCTAACCTACTAAATTAAAAAAAACAAGTAAATACTGTTATAGATATTTTCATTTACATTAACCATATTTTCACTTTTCAAAGATATTGAATCCCTTGATTTATGAAGAGAAAGAAATATAAAAATGAAAGGCAGATTGTATTATGTTTCTTTTTAGAGTAGATATGGAAATCCTTAGGCTTCTGCAATTGATACCAGTTTTCTTCAATTTTAAACCCCATATTTTTCACATTTTAATATCTCTGAAATTGTGATTGATTATACAATTCACGTCCTATTTCTTTTGTTTTATAAAATAATAATGCATCTTAAATAAATGGTATTTTAATTTAATTAATTCCCTTAAAACACTTCAGTGGTTACTCATTTGCTTAGAGAATAGAATTTAAATCCCTCAGTCTAGAATCCAAAGACCTACACAATATATTTTCATCCTTATTTCCAACACCATCCTCCTAATATCTAACTCTCCAGCCACAAAATACCAAACACATATTTTGAGTATGATTTTCCTCATGTTCTTTTGGGAGGAATTTCCCTTCCCCCCTACATCAGCATTTCTCTCTTTGAGTGCTACCCATTGGTATCCATCTTGCCAATTGTCTTCATTTGGTCTCTCACCAAACAATAATGCTCTTGTCTGTAGAGTAACTTTCATAGCTTACTCTTCTCTGCCTTCTCTGCCTGGCTTCTCAACTGGACAACCCAGTTATTTAAAAAATGGTTTTAAAGGCCCAGATAAAAGGAACTATATTCAGCAAATAACATGCAGAAAATTTATAACATCTTGATTCTAATCTGAATTGCTATCTCACTAGAAGAAAGTCATTATATATTTATATCTGTGAATTTACAATTATACTTTTCTTTCCAATATCCTTTTGGATAATTTTGAAAAGTACAAAAGAAAGATGGAATGCTTTCATCAATATATGCAGTGATTTAAAGAATTAGCCTTTTAAAAAATGTAATAGGAAATTGAAAATGGAAAGCTAGTTAATCAATGAAACAAATATAATCAGTTCAAGAATTTCAAAATCTTTGACAAAGTCTGGAGTCTGACTTCTTTTTAGAGTCATCTATTGCCAACACACTTACCCTCTTGTATTCTATGCTCCATCTGCACCAAATCATTTTCAGTTTTTCAAGACTCTCTTTTGTCTCCAGGGCCTTTGCACATGCTTCCCTCTTCTTGGAACATCTTCATGCCCTCTCTTAGCTGGGCTAACTCCTAATCATCATTTGGGACTACCTTTAACCTCACTTTTTCAAGGAGGCCTTTTCTGCATTTTCTGCTGGGTTATACAACCCTTCCGTATATCCTAAGAACACCCTGCATAATTCTCCTATCATAACATCTGTCATTCTAGCTTTCAATCTCTCTTTTTTCCACCAGAATCTAAGTTCTGTGAGGACAAAGACCAAGTGTCTCTTTTCCTTCATTGTTTCATGAAATACCTTGCACATAGTACATGATAAATATTTTTAAAAATGAGTTATTAAATATGGGAAAAGATGAATCAGTTCTAAGGATTTTTTTAAAGTGTGAACCTTCAACACATTACCTATTACTTATATTCTGCATTTCTGAAAACCTAATTCAAATTGGTTGGGAGGATAGATGAAGGTGGGGAGGGGGAAAGGAGGGAGGGAGAGAGGATCAGATAACAAAGCAAAATAATTCAGTCAAAGCAAATATAAAAACCAATTAAAGCAAATACCTGTATAGAAGTATAGCTGGAAATGCTAAAGAGATATTAAATACAAATAATACATATTTTTGGACAGTTTTTTTCTTAGTGCTTTAAAAATGTTTCTCCACTATCCTCTCATTTGCCTTTTTAAAATATATAGATTTATTTTATTAATTTCTCCCCACCCCCTTGTTGTTTGCATTTGCTGTGTCTGTTTGTCTTGCTTGTTTCTTTAGGAGGCACCAGGAACCAAACCCAAGACCTCTGATATGGGAGGGAGGCACCTAATTGCTTGAGCCACCTCTGTTTCCTGCTTTGTTGTGTCTCTCATTGTGTTTTTCTTCTTGTGTCTCTTTTTGTGCCATCTTGTTGTGTTAGCTTGCTACATCTGCCCTTTGCGCCAGCTCACTGTCTTGCTCGTTCTCTTTAAGAGGCACCGGGAACCTCCGCTCCCTACTTTGTTGTGTCTCTCATTATGTTTTTCTTCTTGTGTCTCTTGTTGCGTCAGCTTGCCATGTCTGCCTGTTGCACCAGTTTGCTGTCGTCTTTAGGAGGCACTGGGAACCGAACCAGGGACCTCCCGTGTGGTAGGCGAGAGCTCAATTGCTTGAGCCACCTCCACTTCCCGTTTGCCTTGTTTTTGATGAAAAATCTGCTTTATCTTTGTCTTCCAGTATGCAAAGTGTCTTTTTTTTTCTTCTTTCTTTTGACTGCTTTTAAGATTTCTCATTGTCACTGCTTTTGAGCAATTTGATTATGATGTGCCTTGACATAGTTTGCTTTATGTTTCTTGTGCTTGTGTTTGTTGATCTTCTTGGATTGGTCGGTTTGTTTTTCTTATAAAATTTGGAAAACATTTGGTCATTTGTCCTCCATCTTTTGGAAACACCAATTACATGTTTATTAGGTTGCTTGGTGTTGTTCCATAGTTCACTGATGCCCTTTTTTTTTTTTAAAGATTATTTTTTATCCCCCTGCCCCCATTGTTTTACGCTTACAGTCTGCTTTCTGTGTGTTCTTCTGTGTCTGTTTGTCTTCTCTTTAGGCAGCACCAGGAACCAATCCTGGGACGTTCTGGAGTGGAGAAAGGCTGCTCAATCTCTTGCACCACCTCAGCTCCCTGGTCTGCTGCATCTCTTATTTTCTCTCCTCTGTGTCTCTTTTTGTTGCTTCATCTTGCTGCTCCAGCTCTCTGCGTGGGCCAGCTCACCACACAGGCCAGCTTGCTGTTCACCAGGAGGCCCCAGGAATTGAACCCTAGACTTCCTATATGTTTGACAAGAGCCCAATCACTTGAGCCACATCTGCTTCCCTGATGCACTTTTAATGAATAAAATAAAATGATTTTTATCTTGGTATGTTCCATTTTGGAGAGTTTCTATTGCTATGTCTGCAAGTCACTAATATTTTCTTCTGCAATGTCTAATCTGATGTTAACCCCATTGAGTGTATTTTTCATCTGAAACAGTACAATTTTCATCTATAGTAGTTTAGTTTGGGTCTTTTTAAATATCTTCAATGTCTCTACTTAAGTTTTTAAACTATGAAGTACAGTTATAACAACTGTTAAAATATTAAAATAAAAATGTCATCTGCTAATTCTAATAGTTCTTGGTTAAGTTTTGATGATTTGATTTATCTCTTCAGCATGGGTCATATTTGCACAGTTCTTTGCATACCTCCTTTTTTTCTCTTTCTCTTTTTGGATTATAAACATTGTGTATTTTACCTTGTTGAGTGGTGGGTATTTTTGTATTCCTATAAATATTCTTGAGCATTGTGTGGGACACAGTTAATATTATTAAATACAGTTACATGCTTTTGGGTCTTACTTTAAAATTTTGTTGAGTGAGGCCAGAGCAGTGTTTAGTGTAGGCCCAATATTTCCCTGCTATTAAGATAAGACTCTTCTGTGTACTCTACCCAAGTCTCCATGAATTTCAAGGTTTCCCAGTTTGCTTGGTGAGAATAGGCACTATTTCCAGCCATGTGTAAGCACTGAGTACTCCATCCTGTTATACTTTCTGGTGGTTTCCTTCTGGCCTCACTTAGTTTCCTCATATGCATGTTTTGGCCAGTGTTAATTGATGATTCTAGGAGGAGTTCTCTCTCTGTATAGCTTTCTCTTCTCTGATACTCTGTCCTATGAATATAGCGTCTTGGTCTCCTCAGACTCTTGGCATTGTCTCCTCAATTCAGGGAGTCTTCTGTGTTCCATCTGCATTCCTTCTCCCTATCCCATGGACTGGTATCCTCCTCAAGACAGTAAGATGAGGAAGTCATTGAGCTCACCTCATTTGTTTCCTGTCTCTCAGGCATCCCTGTTTTTTGTTCCTTCATTTCTGGTGACTTCAAAACCATTATTTGATATATTTTGTCAGTTTTTCTGTTTTTTACAGGTGTGTATGTGTGAGTGAGTGTGTGTGTGTGTGTAGGGGTGGTAAATCTTGTTCTTGTTACTTCATTTTGGCCAGAAGTAGAAATCCCCTAATTTATTCTTTACAATGTTGCCACAGTGCTCTTTCTAAAAGGACAAATATGACCATGTCATTTTTGTTGAGTGACTTCCATTGTAAGGCATATGAAATCCTCTGTAATTTTACCTTGTCCTCCCTTATAGGTTCTCTCAATGTTCTTTTTTCATTTCTCAATTTTTCGACTGCACTGAATTACTTGCTTTTCTTCAAATACTGCATGCTCTGTATGTTTTTGGTCTTCCATTTCCTCTCCCCTAATCTTCCAGGATTAAGAATCACCATCTCTTAAGCTTTTCTTGACCTTTCTTTTTGTTACTTAGAATTGACCATTCCTTTATTTGTACTTCCACTAACCTGTGCTTACTTTTATTATAAAACTTATTATACTCTTATAATTATTGGATTGTATGTCTCCCTTGTCCATTAGCCTGAGGAGACAGGGATGAGGGCTCCCTTATTTTTTTCTCCTCATTGTTAAACACCATGCTTGGGACATAATGAATGTTCAATAACATGTTGAATAAATAGTGAGTTCGAATGGTTTGATTAACATGCCACATGTTAAGGGCTTCATGTAAGGACAAGCCTTTATTATAGTGGTTTTCAACCATGGTTGCACATCAGAATTACTGGAAAATATTTTTAAAAATCATGGTGCCCACATCCTACAAATATTAAAATACAATATCAGAGAGTAGGTCTCATACATGGTTATGTTTTAGAGCTACCCAAGCAATTCAAATCTTCAACCAAGGTTGAGGTACCCTGCTTATTTATAATATTTTATGGCTTTATTGATGTATGATAATTTGTATACCATAAAATCCATCCATTGTAAATGTACCATTTAATGATTTTTAATAAACTCATGGAATATGCAACCAAAATTACAACACAGCTTTAGAACTTTTCCTCATCCCCTGAATTTCCCTCAAGCCTGCTATAAATCTCGAGTTATACTCCTCCAACCTCAGGCAAGAACTGATCTGTTTCTGTCTCTGTAACTTTCACTTTGCTGGATATCGAGTATAAATGGAATCATAAAATATGTTGTCTTTTGCATATGGCTTCTAATGTTCTTGAGGTTCATTTTTGTTGTAGCATGTATCAGTATCTTGGGTAGATTCTTGAGAATGGAAATGCTAAGCCATATGATAAACTTAAGTTTTACGTTTTGAGTAACTTCCAAATGGTTTTACAAAGTTGCTGTATCATTTACATTCCTTTAGTAATGTGTGAAGGATCTAGTTTCTTCACGTTCTCACTAGGCGTTGTTATTATATTTTTTAGTATATCCATTCTAGTGGGCGTGTGGTGGTATCTCACTGTTTCTGTTTTTAATTTTAAGCTTTTTATTTTGAAATACTTTCAAACTTACAGGACAGTTACAAAAATAATACAAAACCCAAACAGAGAACTCCAACATACCCCTATCCCCCTAGATACCCAGATATACCAATTTTAATATGTTGCCACATTTGCCATATCATTCTATTTATCCATCAGTCTATCAGTCTGTCAGTCTATCAATCCATCTGCCTATTTGTCAATCCATTTTCTGAACACGTGAGTGTAGGTTGTATACATCCTGCTCCTTGAACACTTAATACTACCATATACCTTTCCTAAGAACAAGCATATTCACTTATGTATCCACCTTAAGTACAATTATCAAGTCCAAGAAATTTAACATTGATATAAAATATGCAGTCTATTTTCCAATTTATTTCTTATGACTCAGTAATGATGTCCTTTTTTTTTTTAACAGATCAATTTTATTGATACGTATTAATAAAGCATAAATCCATCCAAAGTGTAAATCAAGGGTATTTTGTAATCACATAGGTGTGCATTTATAACTTAATCATTATTAAATCATTATTAGAGCATTTTCATTATTCCAATAATAATAATAATAATAAACCAAAAATCAGACAAACCAACCAAAAATAAACCACATCACCTCTCAATCTCTCTATGATTCCCCTGCCATACATAGCTGCTATTCTGTTTGTCTCTAAGTTATTTATTTATATTTTGCAGAAACAGCCTTGTATATGCAATATTATCCATATTTGTATTTCACACGAGGTTTCACTATGTTATACAGTTCCATGTTACATTTTTTAGCTTTCCTTTTAGTAATATACATGTGCTTAGATTTTCTCTTTCAACCAGTCATACCCATATAATAGCTCTGCTAGTTACAAACACTGTGATGTGCTTTCACCATTTCTATTCATTTCCAAGGATTTACAACCTTTTTTTTTTTTTTTACCAATTCTGCACAAATTAACCCTCAGCTTTCCATTCTCTACCCTCATTCTGTTTTCTGATGACCTGTATTCTAATTGTTAATTCCATGAGTTTTCACAATATATTTAGTTCATAATAGCACAATCATACAGTATTTGTGCTTTTGTATCTGGCTTGCTTCACTCAACATAATGTCCTCCAGGTTCATCCATGTTGTCATATGCTTCACAACATCATTTCTTCTTACCGCTGCATAATATTCCATTGTGTATATACACCACAATTTGTTTATCCATTCATTGGTTGATGGATACCTGGGTTGTTTCCATCTTTTTGGCAATTATGAATAATGCTGCTATGAACATCGGTGTGTTCTTCTGAGTATACACCTTGTAGTGGTACTGCTGGGTCACATGGCAAGTCTATATTCAACTTCCTTAGGAACAGCCGAACAGTCCTCCATGGTGACTGTACCACTCTACATTCTCACCAACAGTGAATAAGCATTCCTATCATTCCACTTCTTCTCCAACACTTCTAGTTTTCCAACTTTTTAATAGTGGCCAATCTAATAGGTGTGAAATAATATGTCATTGTAGTTTTGACTTGTATTTCCCTAATTGCTAGTGATGTTGAACATTTTTTTCATGTTTTTTCACCATTTGTATTTCTTCTTTGGACAACTGTCTTTTGCCCATTTTTTATTGGGTAATTTGACTTTTTCTTGTTGAGCCGTATGATCTCTTTATATATTATGGATATTAAACCCTTATCAGATATGTGATTGTCAAGTATTTACTCCCATTGAGTTGGCTGCCTTTTCACCATTTTGTCAAAGTCCTTTGAGGTGCAAAAGTGTTTAATTTTGAGGAGGTCCCATTTATCTATTTTTTCTTTTGTTGCTCATGCTTTGGGGGTAAGGTTTAAGAAACTACTGCCTATCACAAGATCTTGAAGATATTTTCCTATATTTTCTTCTAGGAGTTTTAAGGTTGTTGCTTTTATATTTAGGTCCTTGATCCATTTTGAGTTAATTTTTGTATAAGGTGTGAGATAGAGGTCCTCTTTCCTTCTTTTGGATATGGATATCCTGTTCTCTCAGCACCATTTGTTGAATAGACTGTTCTCGCCCAGCTGGGAGGGCTCGACAGCCTTGTCAAAAATCACTTGACTCTCAATATGAAGGTCTATTTCTGAGTCTCATTTCAGTTCCATTGGTCAATCTGTCTCTCTTTATGCCAGTACCAAGCTGTTTTTACCACTATAGCTAAGTAATATGCTTTAAAGTCAGGAAGTGAGAGTCCTCCAACTTCATTCTTGTCTGTCAAGCTATTTTTGCCTATTTGCCACCCCTTACCCTTCCAAATAAATTTGATTATTGGCTTTTCCATTTCTGAAAAAAAAAAATGCTGTTGGGATTTTTATTGGGATTGCATTGAATCTGTAAATCAGTTTGGGTAGAATTGCCATTTTAGCAATATTTAGTCTTCCAGTCCATGAACACGGAATGTCCTTCCATTTATTTGTCTTTTTCAGTTTGTCTTAGCAATGTTTTGTAGTTTTTTGAATATAGGTCCCTTATGTCCTTGGTTAACTTTATTCCTAAATATTTGCTTTTTTTTAGTTGCTATTATAAACAGAATTTTTTTTCTGATTTTCTCCTCAGATTGCTCATCAGTAGTGTATAGAAACATAGATTTTAGCAGTTTGCATATTAATTTTGTATCCTTTCACTTTGTTGAACTAGTAGCTTTGTTGTCTGCTTTTCAGAATATTCTAGATATAAGATCAAATCATCAGTGAATAGTGAAAGTTTTACTTCTTCCTTTCCTATTTGGGTGCCTTTTATTTCTTTATCTAGCCAAATTGCTCCAGTTAGAACTTCTAGCACAATATTGAATAACAGTGTTGACAGTGGGCATCCTTGTCTTGTTCCTGATCTCAGCGGGAAAACTTTCAGTCTTTCATCTTTGAGTACAATGCTAGTTGTAGGTTTTCATATATGCACTTTACCATATTGGGAAAGCTTCCTTCTATTCCTATCTTTTGGAGTATTTTTTATCAAGAAAGGATGCTGTATTTTCTTCAAATGCCTTTTCTGCATCAATCGAGAGGATCATGTGGTTTTTCTTCTCACATTTATTAATGTAGCTTATTATATTAATTGATTTTCTTGTGTTGAACCACCCTTGCATACTGGGATATAATCACTTGATTGTAGTATATAATTCTTTTAGTATGCTTTTGGATTCAGTTTGCAAGTATTTTGTTGAGGATTTTTGCATCTATATTCATTATAGATATTGGTCTGTAATTTTCTTTTTTTATAGTATCTTTATCTGGGTTTGGATTTAGGGTGATGTTGGCTTCATAGAATGAGTTTGGTAGCATTCTTTTTTGTTCAATATTTTGGAAGAGCTTGAGCAAGATTGGTATTAGATCATCTTTGAATGATTGGTAGAATTCAACTGTGAAGCCATCTAATCCGGGGCTTTTCATCTTTGGGAAGTTTTTGTTGACTATTTCAATCCCTTTACTTGTGATTGGTTTGTTTATTTATCTAGAGTCAGTATAGGTTGTTCATGTGTTTCAGGGAACTTGTCGATCTCATCTACATTGTCGAATATTTTTTGGAATATAGTTGTTCATAGCATTCTCTTATGATCTCTCTTATTTCTGTGGGGTCAGTGGTAATTTCCCCTCTCTCATTTGTGATTTTATTTATTTGCATCTTCTCCCTCTTTTTTCTTTGTCAGTCTAGCCATGGGTTTGTCGATTTTGTTGATCTTCTCAAAAAACCAACTTTTCATTTTGTTATTCTCTCTATTGTTTTTATTTTTCTCTATTTCATTTACTTCTGCTCTGAACTTTACTATTTCTTTCCTTTGGCTTGGTTTGAGATGAGTTTGCTGTTCTTTTTCTAGTCCCTCCAGGTGTACAGTTACATCTTCAATTTCAGTTCTTCTTTTTTAATGTAGTCATTGAGGCATATAAATTTCCCCCTCAGAACTACCTTTGCGGTGTCCCATGGTTTTGGTATGTTGTGTTCTCATTTTCATTCATCTCAAGATATTTATTGAATTCTCTTGCAATTTCTTCTTTGAACCACTGATTATTTGAGTGTGTTGTTTAATTTCTGTCCATTATTGATTTCTAGCTTCATTTCATTATGACCAGAGAAAGTGTTTTGGGAATTACAATCCTTTTAAATTTTTTGAGACCTGTCTTGTGGCCCAAAGGTGGTCTATCCTGGGGAAGAATCTATGAGTGCTTGAAAAGAATATATATTCTGCTGTTTTGGGGTGTAGTTTTCTATAAATGTCTGTTAGTTCTAGTTCATTTATCATATTATTTAAGTTCTCTGTTTCTTTATTTATCCTCTGTCCATATGTTCTATCCAACACTGAGAGTGGTGTATTGAAGTCTCCAACTATTGTAGAGACATCTACTTCTCCCTTCAATTTTGCTAATGTATGCCTCATTTATCTTGGGGCACCCAGGTTAAGTGCACAAAAATTTATTATAGTTATTTCTTCTTGGTGAATTTACCCTTTTATTAATATATAATGACCTTCTTCATCCCTTTTAACAGTTTTTCATTTAAAATATATATTTTTTGATATTAGTATCATTTCTCCAGATCTTTTTTGGTTATTATTTGCATGGAATATCTTTTTCCATCATTTCACTTTCAAACTTTTTGTGTCCTTACATTTGAGGTGAGTCTTTTGTAGGCAGCATCTAGATGGCTCATATTTTTATCAATTCTATCAGTCTGTGTCTTTTGTTTGGGGAGTTCAAGCCATTAACATGCAATGTTATTACTGTAAAGGGATTACTTACTTCATCCCTTTTGTCCTTTGGCTTTCTGTTGTCATATCTTACTATTGTCTACCTTTTCACTCTTTAATTTACCTTTCCAAATAATCTTCATTTCTACATTCTTCTCAAAGTCTCTCGCCCTTGTTTTTTCCCTTTTAGACTGCAACACTCCCTTAGTATTTCTTGTAATTCTGGTCTTTGGTACCATACTTTCTCAGTTTTTGTTTGTCTGTGAAGATTTCAATCTCACCCTCATTTTTGAAGGGCAGTTTTCTTGGCTGGCAGTTTTTCTCTTTCACTACCTTAAATTCATCATACCAATGTTTTTTTTTTTACTTCCATGGTTTCTGATGAGAGGTTGGCACTTAATTTTCTTGAGGTTCCTTTGCTTGTGATGCTTTGCTTTTCTCTTGATTATTTTAGAATCTCTCTTTATCTTTGATATTTGTCATTCTGAATAGTATGTGTCTCAGAATAGCTCTATTTGGATTGATTCTGTTAGAGATGTATTGTCCTTCTTGAATATTGATATTTGTCTTTCATAAGGGTTGGGAAGTTTGAGCTCATTATTTCCTCAAAAATTTTTTCTGTCCCCTTTCCATTCTCTTCTCCTTCTGGGACACTGATAACATGTGTTTGTGCTTTTTGCATTGTCATTCAATTCCCAAAGACCCTGTTCCATTTTTTCCATTCTTTTCTTTCTGTTCTCCTGTCTTTTCTAGTTTACATGTTCTGTCCTTGAAATCACTAATTCTGTCGTGAATCAATTCAAATCTGCTGTTATGTGCCTCTGATGTAGCTTTTTCATATATTTTTAAATTTAAAAAAAAGATATTTAGATTACATAAATGTTACATAAAAATTTAGAGAATTCCCATATGCCCTGCTCCCTACACTTACCACATTTTCCCACATTAACAACATCCTTCATTAGTGTGGTACATTTGTTACAATTGATGAAAACATTTTGGAGCATTGCCACTAAGCATGGATTATAGTTTACATTGTAGTTTATATCTCTTCCACATGATTTTGTAGGTTATGGCAAGATATGTAATGGCCTGTATCTGTCATTGTAATGTCATTCAGGACAACTCCCAAGTCCTAAAAATGCCCTCATATTTCATCTGTTTTTCCCTCTCCCTACCCTCCAAGTCTCCAGTGGCCACTGCCTCTACATCAATGATATAATTTCTTCCATTGCTAGAATTACAATAAGTCTATAGAAGAATACCAGTAAGTCTACTTTAGTCCATAGGCCACTCCCCAATCCTGAGGATTCTGGGATGGTGATGCCTACTCCACCTCTAATTGAGAGGGGGCTTCGATCCCATGGGGCAGATGGATGGGACTCTCTTGCTTGAAGTTTTAGACTCTCTTGGTTCCTTGAGATGGTCATCCATCATCATCTCCTTGTTACTTGTCTTGGGTGAGCCCAATGAACTGGAGAGTAGGTGTTGCAACTCCATTGAGATTCAGGGTCCAGCTGGCACATGGACAGACCAAAGATTTTAGTCTCTTAGACGTACACCTATCAATGCTAGTACTAATTATAGGTTCATATAGAAGGGTCAGAAGAATCATATTTAGGGAAATCACAACCGAGTCCAACTCTGTCACATGGAGGAGCATAAATTCCAAAGTAGGCCCCACTGGCAAGGCATCAAACGCTAATGTAGTTTTAATTTCATCTTTTGTGTCCTTCATTCCCATAAGCTTTGTTACTTTCTTTGCAGGCTTTCCAAATTGTTCTTTATGCTCACCCAGTGTCTTCTTAATATCCTTTATCTCTTTAGTCATATTTTCTTCAATTCTTTAAAATGGTTTAGGAGAGTTGTGTGATTATCATTGATTAATTGTCTTAAACCTGGTATCTCATCAGGATATTTCTTTGGCTGGGCCATCTCTTCCTGTTTCCTAGTATGGATTGCAATTTTTTGCGGATATCTAGGCATCTGAATATGTTGGTGAATTTACTCTGTTGGTTAATTTCTCTCATGCCTAATGTTTTATTTTACTTTTTTTCCACAGCCCCTCTGTAATGTTTGATTCAACTTATTCCAAGTCTTTAAAATTGCCCAGCTTAAGTTTTCAAAATTAGGTCAGGGACCCACTGATGGGGCACACATTTTCTCCCAGGAGTGGGGCTAAAGAGAGATCTAAAAGCAATTTTTTCCCTTGCAGTTTCCTGGCTGGTCAGCACATGGTGCTTGTTGGCGAACTTTTCCATGTAGGTGTTTCTTTCAACCTCTGCTTTCCTGTGTTTCTGGTCTGGCCAGAGCTGAGATTCAAAGCAGGCTGTGATGGCCAAATCCACTGAAGAGATACCACTCTCTGCCCTCCAATGAACCCTCCTTTTTCTCCTGTAACAGCTGACAGTGAGGAAGACCTCTATTTCCCTCTCAGTCAGCTGAAGTGAGTGAGGGGTTTTATCCTGGCTTAATGTCTTGAAGGTAGGGGATGGGGCCCTTCCTAGTCACCACAGGGGTTAAAAAACTCACGTTTGTTGTTTCTGGTTCTTCATCTTTCTGTCCCTTGTCCTCCTGGAGGTTGCACAGTACTATCCTGATCTGCTGACCCCCAAAGCAGGTCCCTCAAACAGCTTTTGGCCCTTTTTCCATTGTTTTTGTGAGAGAGTTGAGCTCTGCCTATCTACTCCAATGTCATCTTCCTGGAAGTCCCCCAGTAATGTCCTTTTGAGCCTTCTCTTCTCCTTTGTTACATTCCATCCAGGATCAAGTATTTTCTCTAATTGTCTTTGTCTCTTTAACGGCTTGTCTTTTTTTTTTTTTTTTTA
>JAQZBX010076254.1:0-14267 GCA_029593785.1 Cabassous unicinctus | reverse complement strand
GAACCCGGGCCTCCCATATGGTAAACGGGGGCTCTATCCACTGAGCCACACCCGCTTCCCATAGAAAGGTTTTTAAAAAAAAATAAAAGACTTACCCAAGGTCACCCAGCTAGGAAATGATGAAGCCCTAAACCTAGGCAGTCTGTCAAAAGACTCTGGGCTCTTAACCTCTATTTTACTCTACTTCAAATCCTCATATATTGTACAACCACAAGATTCTTAAAAATCAACCTCTTTTTTCATGAATTTCTCATCTTAAGGACCCAAAAATTTAACCTTAAGCAGCTAGTCTAGATTTGGACATGGAATCTAAAGAAAGAGTTAAGAAATATGGTTTGAAAATATACTGTAGGCCAGCTACTGATTTATAGGGTGCTGGGACCCCATAAAGAGCGAGCAGCCCTACCACCTCCCCATCAGTAGAGCTCAGAATTGCAGGAAATCAAAATCCATAGACTTCAGAATTCTTCCATTTTACAGACTCACTTAAGGAAAATGAGGTGGATATTTTAGCACTGTATTTGGGTTTACAACCACTGGCTGCAAGGACCCAAGCTCCATATTTTTGAAAATTGGGCAGGAAAGGAAAGAGAAAGGTCTTCCTTTCCTCTCCTCTCCTTTCCCTCTCCCCACAAACTGCAGCTGCACATGTCACCTCAACGCTGGGACTCCGGAGAGTTGTTTTTGCTCCAGCAGCCAGTTAGAAAGCCAAAGGCGAACAAAGTCCTGCCAGAGACTCATTGTGCCCTGGACGATTTCCCACCAAAAATGGAGTCGGGACTCCAAAGAAAGGATGCCCTTGGCTTTTCTGAGGGTAGGCGTGATCTTTCTGCAAAACCACAACCTCTCTCTGGCCTTGAGCTCCCCTAATGCAAAATCCTCAAGTATATGTGGTTTTACTTCTGTATAACCTTTTCAGCAAACCCGCAAGAATTTAGGTTCCACTACGAGTGATTTTCCAATTACTTCATTTGGGGATAATTAGAAAAAGTAGAAGTCAGGATTTAAGGAAGAAAAAGAAGGTAAGTCAGAAGGCCAAATCAGTGTAGAACTTTTGGCAATGAAACCTGGAGAGAATAGAGGTAAGATGAGGTTAAACTGGGGCCAGATGAAGACATTTGAGGAGTAGTACTTATGGAAAAGATTACTGTGAACTTCTCACTCGAAAACAAAAGTTTTATATCCTAAAACACAACATGTGTATTCCAAAATTAAATGTGTTTCTTCATAATTTTTTTTTAAATTGCTACTGGACAACTCCCATCTTTGGAAACTCAGCTTGGCCAGTCCCCTAAGATGCTTCCTGACTATTGCATAAATCAGCATGGAGTAAGATGAACCCAGGTCTTCAGAATAAATCTTTGTGCCAATTGGGCCGAGGGAAAAAGTAGCGTGTACAATAGTTGCCGGGGTCTACACTTTGGCATAAATTTATATCAAGCAAATCTGTCTGCACCAAGGAGGCTGCTAGAGGTAGAACATAGGAAGATGGAGTCAACAATTTTGTCCCACTGAATTTCAATAACATCCCAAAGGAATTGAATATTTAGGAGAAATCCTAAATTCAACAGGGGAAAACACCTTCAGGTGTTCATTATTGGCAGCAAAGCAAAGGAAGGTATTAAGCAGAGCTGATATTTACCTGGAAAGCTCTAGTTGCATCATGCACATTATTAAAACATCTAAAATGTGCCTAAACTGATTATAAAATAACTGATGCCGTCAACTACGCCTATTCCCCAGCTCCTCACAGAGACCCCAGGAACCCCAGGCCTTTGAAGGACCAAGTACCTAAAGGATGAACACTTGGACTGGCTCAGGCCAGCATGGGTTCTGAATGGTCAGCAACCCCCAACTAATACATGCTGATCTATTAACATTGTATTGGAACCACATGAAATTTTCTTAACAAACAAAAGCTGCAGAATGGAAATGAAGAGTATAGTAGCCATTTAATTCATTTAAAAGAAATAAAACATCTTTTAAAGGAAATAGTCTGCTTTCATTCAAAGTTTCTCAACCACATATTTTCCCATTATGGGGTTTTCAGTAATCTAATCTTCGGGGTTGGAAAGACAAGACTCTACTTCCAAATCCTGTAGTTGTAGATAAGGAATGACATCTGAAGACCCATAGACTTCACTCATGCAAACCACTCACATATACGGCAAGAATATCATTCGACACGGATTTAATGAGGCGCAGCTATGTTCTGTGCATTCTCCTTGGTGCTGAGAATACACCCACAAAGAGGATTGACTTCAGAGTTCACCGTCCAGAAATCCTATCACATTGCTCCCACTGTAGAATGATTTTAACATCTTAAAACTTTTCCTTTCACCTTAAAAATTCCCAGGGGAGAGGGTTTTCTGGAGCCTACTCATCCAGGTACTCTTCCCCCGCCCTTTTTTTACCTACAACGAGCAAATTCTAGCCTATAACTCTTAGGTACAGATGGTTCCTCAGACGCAAAGCAATAGTGTGCATTGACTAAGACACAGGACATGTGTTTGGTGAATTATGGGCAGGGGCAAAACAACAACACAAATATTTATGCTCCACAAGGATGTTTCATATATATGTTTGGTTGTATAATTTTTTAAAAATTTCTATTTCTAACTTTTTCTCTTATCTCTGATCTACACTAGGGTTTCTATAGGAAGGAAAGAAGGAAGGAAGGGACGGAGGGAGGAAGCGAGGGGGGTAGGGTGGGAGGGAGGGATGAGGGAGGGAGGGACAGGGAAGTATTATTATGATATTACAGATAACCCCTTTGCTTCAAGCTGAGGATTCCAACTCATTTTTCCAAATATTTTGTTTTACAAAGGACCATTATTCTTACCAACTTTTGGTATCTACGTTAGGATCCTCCTCAAATCCCAGCTCCAGTATATCATCTCTTTAATAAAATGCCTTCTGTTTGGTAGTACCTTGTTTGGTTTTTATTTTTAAACCACACTTTGGAAATGAGATGGTGGAATTTTAACATATTACAAAATTAAAACTTCTGCCTGTTGCAGTTTCTAGGAACTAAAGCTGATCCTCATCAAATTATGCTAATTTACTGTACAGTGTTTAATTAAATCTTACCCCAGGCAATCTACTTCCAGGGTTTATTTTTACAGCTTAGAACTTTCAAACATGAAAATGCCTTTCAATTTAAATTAAAAGAAAAAAACTATTCACTGAAGTTCATTATGAAAAAATGTTTACTTTACATCCTGGGCTTATTCCAGTCTCAATTCTCTTTCTTTCTCATTCTCATTCTCACTATGACTCTTTCTTTTTTCAGGAAACAAAACAAAAAAAAACTAAAAAGCAAAATAGGTTCTTAGAGGTTCCCTTCTCTATTCTGAATAGTATAGAGTACATTTGTCTCTAAAATTGCAATTCTCATGGACTGGGCCATTTCCTAGGCAAATTGTGTTCAGTTAAATACAAACATACCTGAAGGAGGAAAAGATGGGAATTCCTCCATCCAGGAAATGACAATGACAGTGCAGCATGTGGATATCAGTGCCATTCACTCTGTTAGGTTCATATTCATTGAAGAAGAACAAGCTGGCTTGCAACAGATCACCACATCTCCTTACCACAGGCTACATTTGGAATTAAGGTGCTCTCTTCTTCATCCTAACTCATCCACACAGGCCCCTGACTTGGTCATCTGTCAGCTGGCATAAAGAATTGTGCTTTTTAAATCTTTCCTTGGAGAAAACCCTTATGGAATCGGGAACAACCTGAAGCTTATTCAGTTTCTGTTGTTAAACCATCATGCAAGACTGTGAAACTAGAACCAGCCTACCATTTTCCTATGGCCATGTACATTTTTCTTTTCCTGAACATTAGACATTTGCCCCAAATCTTCTTGATTTTAAGTGGGCCAATGCTTTCAAATAATTTTCCAGAACAAGTACTATAATATCTTTGTAATTTTCCATCATTTCCTGGCTTTGAATTAAAGCAATGATCAAACATTTTCCCCTGACATCTGAATGTTCTATAGAATTCAACATTGGCATGGCATAATAGTTGACATGAGGACAAGTTGTTGGCCTTTTCCCGTCAAATATCACAATACCAGCACACTCTTTCAGCCCTTGCTTTGAGCTTTCTGCCCTTACCAACTTAAGACAGAGGAGGAATAAACTCCCATCTACAAAATCCACTTGACTTCTCTAGAGCACATAAGGTAGGCAGCTTCAAAGATGGACCATAATGACCTCTGCCCCCTGGTATTGCCATCCTTGTGTAGCCCCTCCCACCCTGTACCAGGATTGGTCTGTGTCACCAGTAAAATACATTAGAAATGATGTTATGTCACCTCCAAATTTGGGTTATAAAAGATAATCTCTACCATCTTCAGTGCTCTTTCACTATTTCACTCTCAAACTCTTTCACCCTCTTTGACCACTTGCTCCAAGGGAAGCCAGTTGCCATGTCATGCAATACTCAGGAAGCCTATGAAGGTCCCAGGTGACAAGGAACTCCAGCCAAGAGCCAGTGAGGACCTGAGGTCTGCCAGCTTCCATGAGAGTAAGCCTGGAAGCAGACTGTTCCCCAGTTGTGCCTTCAGATGAGACTGCAGCCCATGCTGACATCTTTTCAATATCATAAGGGACCTTAAGCCAGATTCTTGATCCACAGAAACTGTGACATAATAAATGTATTTTGTTTCCAGTTGAAAACTTTGAGGCCAATTTGTTGCAAAGCACTAGGAAATTCATTAATTATGTTGACTATTTTATCCTTCCCTCTTCTGATATCACAAACAAAATCTGACCAGGAAAGGAAACACATGTGTATTTAGACACAGGGACTTGTAAGGAAGGGAATTGATTATAAAGATGAGAGAGGAACTGAGAATTAAGAAGACAGAAAGAAAAAAATTTAGCAAATCGAGCAGCTGCTCCCACCCCTAGGCTAGAGTGTCAAAGGTAGGACATGGTGATACCAGAGCCAAAGGGCCAGATTACTCTCTAGTGCAGGATTGTCAAACAGGACTTTCTGAGATGATGAAAATGTTCTCTACCTACACTGTCCAATATGGTAGCCACTAGCCACATATGGCTAGTTAGTACTTGAAATATGGCTAATGTGACTGAGGAACTGAATTTCTAGTTTTATTTACGTTTAATTAATTTAAATTTAAATAGCTGCATGTGACTAGTGGCTACCAAACTACACAGTACATTTCTAGAAGCTGAAACCACAGTAGGCCATTCCCTTTGGACCTGGGGCCCTGGAGGACACACAGCAGCTACCTAAGATGTCACCAGAGTCAGGAAAGGACTGGGAGACAATCCCTGCTTCTCTGATCCCCACAATCACTTTCCTTCTCCAATCTCCTACCAGTGCTTCCCATTAATGGAGCATAGCAGGAAGCATATTTCAGAAGCCAGCTTCCCAGTGGGATACAAAGCAGAACAGGGGAGGTGCCTAACCTCAAGGGCACATGTGCCCAAGAGTGAAGAACTCAAAAAACTGGATGAGCATTTGTAATATCCATAAGCACACACCTTCTACCATCTCTCTAGCCCTCTGCCTGTCCCTCTCTGCATCTCACTCTGCATTGCTCACTTCTCTCCTGTCTCTCCTCGTAAAGAAAACCAACTTCTTAGTTGCACAGTAGCTTTGGGGATAGTCCTGAGACTCAGCCAAGCAAGACTTTTCTACCAACAAACGCAGTGCTCTCTTTAAAAAGAATTTGAGTGGCCAACGTCTCTCCAATTGTTTTCTATGTTGCATAGGCTATCGCATTTTCCATGATAGGCTATAAACAATTTGTATTAGTTTTTTTACTGCTGTGTAACAAATTACCACAAATTTAGTGGCTTAAAACAATACACATTTATTATCTCACAGTTTGCATGGGTCAGGAGTCCAGGGATGGCATAGCTGGCTCCTCTGCACAAGGTCTCCACTGGGCTATGGTGGCTTGACTAGGGAAGATCCACTTCCAAGCTCATTCAGGTTGTTGGCAGAATTCATATCCTTGCAGCTATGGTTGAGGGCGCAGCTTCCTACCAGCCATTGGCTAGAGATAGCCCTAAGGTCCTAAAGGCTACCTGCAGCTCCCTGCCAGCTGGCCCTCTCTGGAGGCAGTTCTCAACATGTTTTTTGCTGCATCAAGGCTAGAAGATTTTCTTGCTCCAGATTGCTAATATGGAATCTTATATAAAGTAATATAATCATGGGAGGGACAGTCTATCACCTCTTCTATTTCACATAATCTAATTGAGGAGTTATCATTGAGGGATTGTCATCCCATCACCTTTACTCTGTTCTATTGATTAGAAGCAAATCACAGGTTCCATCTGCCCTCAAAGGGAGGGGTTATATAAGTTTGTGTCCTCCGTACTGCTTGAGAACAAGGCCTATGTCTTACTGAGATTTGATGTTTATACTCTTAACATCACAGGGACTAGCCCACTAGAGTTGCTTAATAATGATTTCTTGGATGCGAAAATCATCTTTGCTCAAGGAACTGCTCCTTGGGAATATGCTGATATCTAACATGCAGCAAAATGGAAAATGCTGGAGAAGCAGGATGGTCCTAGAGATAAAGCACCTGCTTGGCAAGAGTAGATAATGGCGAGATGTCCCAACTCAGGGGCCGACAGCACAGGCTCAGCCACCTAAACAAAAGTAACCCGAGGCCCAGGGTTACTGTGTGATTGAGGAACATGGTCTAAGAGACAATTCACAGATGTGTAGCTGATGTGTGACAGACCAGGCTGCAGATGGAGCTTATTTGGCCCACATATCATTAAAAAAACAAAGAAGTTGCCAACATTTATAAATTGGGAAATTTCACACTGAAACCCAGATTCTTTTCTCTCTTGTAATGGCAATAATCAGCTAGCTCTGACTTACAGCCATTCTCTTTAAATGGGGCACACATTCTCTGGCCCATCACAATCCTTAGTCAGCCCTCTCTATTCAGGAGCCATATGAGTTAGCAGCATCTGATCTCAGACAATGCTGCAGGAGGGCCCAGCAGATAGACCAGACTCAAGACCTGGAAACAGAGGGGAGACTAAGCTTCAGAAGTCCAGGCAAGTAGCTAAGGTCTCTAGATGTGGTGGTCATTCACCCAAGAGGGACTCTGTTAAGAAAGGAGCCAGCCAGGTTAAAGCAATATGAAGACTCTGCAGAACTACAATCTGCAGAAAGAACTAGCTAGAAAGAAGGCTAGTTCTATGGAGATAGTGGACAAAGCACGTTTGAGCTGCAAAAGCCCATGATCAGAACTAGGCCATTGCAAGAAATTGAGAAAAATACAAGGTGGAGGAATTCTGCCTCAGGGAGCCTCAGGGCCCTGATACTCAGGACAGTCTACTTAGAAAGGGGGCTTAAAGCTTCTCTCTCACACCAGATTGGGGTGAGGGGTGTAGGCAGAGCAGAGCTCCATCCCTCAAAGAGGACTGGCTCAAAAACCAGAGAAGAAAACCAAGCTCATGACTGGAGATGCTATTAAATTCCATGAAAAGATGGGGAAAGAAGCAGGACTGATTAAAAAAGAAGAAAAAAAAGCTTCACTTCCCTTAATTCTTCAACTTCAAGAATCCAAATTTGTTTCAAGAACAGTTTGTCTGGTTTTCTTGAGAACTGAGTATTACGAATCTGTCTCCTGGTTCCCTTACAAATATTATCGCATAATCTCAGACATATTTTAAAACCATGAGCACAGAAGTTTTGGAACAATTAGCAGAGAGTTTCCATTCCAGGAAGGAAACTTCTATTCTTATGATGTTTCCCAAAGCAGTGGATAAAAGAAAAAATATTTTTTCTCTGAAATCTTGTTCTCTGTGCCTGCCCTTTACTCCTTCCACCACTTCCCTATTTCTTAGCCATCCACCATTTAGCTATAGAATAGGATCAACTTACTGCTAGTAAATTTTCTAATATTTCAACTTCCTGTTAGTAAATTTCCCAATGTTTGGTGTCGTCATTGGTTCCTATGATAACTAATTAAAAATAACTACCATCCACTCTCATTACTGGACGACTACAGCAGCGTATAGTGTTTTTTCAACTGGTATTTTAGTTTCCTGGATGCTAAAACAAATGCCATATAATATATGTGTGTTGGTCTAACAAGAGGAATTTATTAGCTCATGGTATCAGAGGCTAGAAGGCTTGTGTCCTCTGGGGGTTGGTATCTTCTGACTGGCCAGCAATCTTTGGGGTTCCTTGGCTTTTCCACGTGGCAATGTACATGGCGGCATCTTCTCGCTTCTCTTCTGGGTTCCATTGACTTCCATCTTCTGCCTACTTCCCATGGCTTCTTTCTCTGACTTCCACCCTGCTTATAAAGGACTCCAGTAATCCAGATTAAAGCCCAGTCTGATTCAGGTGGACCACACCTTAACTGAAGTAATTTCTTAAAGTGATCTTATTTACAATGTGTTCACACCCACCATAATGTGAACCAAGACCAACAATATGGCCAAACGGGGGTACACAATTCAATCCACCACAACTGGTAAACTACTCCACCATACCTAGCCATCACTCCTATTCTTGGTTCATAAAAAGCCCACGTAGTGAAGAAGCTGAGTGACCTTGGGGACAACCATGGAGGTAATACCGGGGGAGTGGAGACTATTGGACTATTGCACAAAGGAGAAGCCAGGGAGGTCTCAGTGGCAGGTTATCGGGAGCAGAGACCAGCCCTCCAATCTCATTACTGTCTATACCAGGGTTCATTTCAAATGCCAAGAGGGGCATGCACTTAAACTCCCAGAGTTTAGGCATGTCTCATCCTAATGAGTGGCAAAATAAAAAACTACTGAGAAACATGTAACCCAGAATTATGATGAAGGTGAGGGTAGCTGTGAGAGAAGGAAGAGAAACAAGCTGGGTGGTGGGATACTATTTGCTATCAGAGTAGATGCAGCTCTAGTCCTCAGTGTGGATTCTCATTATTTCTAATCCTCAATAGGGAACATAGAGCTCCCCAAATTCTTTCACCCACGCTCTGGCTGTTGATGACTGTCTCCTCTCCCCAGCCCTCGATCAATTACCTGGAAGTCTCCAAAGTGTTATGAATAGGCCTGCTCTTCTTGGAAACTTTGAATGAGTTGTTTGAATAATCCATCCAGCTAATTTCTTCAAATCATGGCTCTGGAACTGTTTTTTCATGCACTCACCAAGTAAGTGCTCAGTGTTTTCTACGAAAGGAGGAAGACTATGAATTGTGCTATTCCCAAGAATGAAGGGTCAACCCTTTTGATTATTATACCCTAAGAAGGGAATTGGGAAATGGAAGTATACCTGCCCTTGAGAGATGATTTTATTAAGTCTCCATGGAGCCTATCTCTGACTTTAACAATAACCAACGAGTAGCAGAAGTTTGGGAAGAAGCCTCCTTCTTTTCTGAATCAGTATACTACCCTCCACAATTACCGCTCCCTTGAGTACTTGCCAGGTAACCAAGCATGTCTGGCTCCTTTACGAATCCTTTCAAGGGAGCTAGGTTCCAACTCATAAATATGACTGGAATTTGGTTGCAGACAAACTCCAGGGGGAACGAGCTGAGGCTGCAGACAGGAGTAAAACTCATTGTCTGCCAGATTCACCTGTTAGGTGGACAGGGACTGCTGTGAATCAACTTGCTTCAGGGTTTCAGTGAAAAAGCTTTTGAGAGGGATGATGAAGTTGAAAAACACTTCTTTTTATATGGTAGACAGAGTACCAGTAGATACAAAATTTCCTAACACTCTGGGACCAACACAGCTACGAGTACTGCACAATCCTTTTCCTTGTCTCCCTCAGAACAAAAAGAATATTTCAAATATACTATTTGTGTCAGGAATAATGTTATACCATGGAAGAGACTAATGGTTTTAGGGTCCTGAACCTCACTTTTATCTGACTCTTTTTCAGTGTATCTGGGAAAATACACCACATAGAACAGGCATGACTTATTTTTCCTCCAATCCTAATTCCTACCAGTTTTTGCTTAATATCTGATTATTTTTAAAGAGGCCATTAACCAGAGTGTAGAAGTTTGATATTGTTTATGAATTCCAAAAATAGATATTGGATTATCTTTGTAAACTGGGCATATTAGATTGTATTGGATTCACAGGTTTCACTTTTACTTGATTAAATTATGATTAAGTCTTTATGATTAAGGTCAATAGGACATTGAGTCCTCGTCCCTTTGGTGGGTGGGGAATCACAGAGAAAACTATACAGCAGAGGAGTTAGTTGGAGTTTTTGGATGCTGGAGCCCCAGGAAGTAAATACACAGGAGAAGAACACAGAGGAATAGAGACAGCTCCATAGACACAGCAGAGGCCCTGGGAAGAGAGAGGGCCTGAAAGTTTATAGCTGACCTTGTGGAGAGAACAGAGCAGCTAAGCCTGGAGAGGAATGAGCCCTGGGAGAGAGATGAGACTTATCCCAGCCTACAGCTGATATTGGAAGAAGCTGGGTTCCACAGAGCCTTAAAAGTAAGTCTGAACCCTTGCTGACGGCAGCAGCCATCTTGTTCCAACACATGGCAACAGACTTTGGTGAGGGAAGTAACTTGTGCTTTAAGGCCTGGTAACTGTAAGCTTCTACCCCAAATAAATACCCTTTATAAAACCCAACAGATTTCTGGTACTTTGCATCAGCAACCCTTTGGCTGACTAAGACACAGGGAAAAAACAAATATAACCTATAAATGTGGGTCTTTATATATATATGCAGATGCATGTGTATATATGTGTATGCATACATGTGTATATAAGATAGCAAATATGAAGATAATAAATCAAGCTAAGAGCCATGCAAAACTCCAGTTCTTATTGGGTATACTGTTTTCATCTTGATAAATAACAAACCTCCCCAACAGCATTCACTTGTTTAGTTCATAAAACAATAATTTGTAACTAAAATATTGAGTTAGATATAAAGTTACTAACATGAAAGACCTTCTAAATTTCTTAAGTTTAAAAAGAAAAAGCTAGTTGTACAACAATGCATACAGTGTGGTCCAATTTCCAGAGTTATAAAAGTAACAAAATATAACCGCATATTTATATGTACATATAAGTATATACATATTTTTCATATATATAGAAAGCGGTACTGCTAGGGAGGGAAGTAGGTAAAAGACCTATCCATTTTACTCTAAATACTTGTGTATTGTTTGAATTTTGTGAACATATATGCAGCATTACTTGATATTAAAAATAATTCAGAAGCTTTAGAAAGCCATCTCAGAATCAATATTCTTGACATAGCAATGACTACAGCCCTTCTATCAAACAATTCATAATAATCCATTTAAATCAGCGGCCAATTCTTGTCCTCACTCTTATTTTCAATAGGTTTGCGTTATCTATTTCACAAATGTTGACATTTATTCATAAATTTGCAAATTTCATTTCTTTGCTTCCCAGTGAAACCCATATGTACCCTACCCTCCCACCATCCAGTACATTGTTTAGCACATAATAAATATCTAATATATATTAGTTGAATTTCATTCACTCTAAGTCTCCATTCTAAACTAAATATTTGATTGTTGTAAACGTTTGAAAGGATACAGACTAAAGATATACAAGAGTGAAAATATCTCCTAAAAATTTACTTCCAGCAAATCTGCTGCCATTGGTCTCAGCTTGAGGGAAGGGGTTAAAGTTTTGCAGAGCAGGAGAGAGGAGAGAGACAAGAGCATTTTTAATAGATCAGTTTTCTCATCAAAAACTGGCCACTATTATTTTCCCTTTATATTCTTTTTTTCGTGTCACTTTAAAAGTTACCTAAAACTGTATTATTGAGTTTCCTAGACTGAAGAGGGAATAATTCTTTTTTAAAGTGGAGAAAACTTTTGGGCTATATGTATAAAGTTAAAGGCACAAAGAAGTTTGTTAGAGAATTATTGATGAAAGTAAAATTTAGAGACAAACTAAATGTCAGAAACAGAAATAAGTAAAGATCTATCCCCACATCAAAAACTCTGCAGTCAATAAAGTCATGTTTTCAAAGCCTTTTGTTCAATATGGGTAAATTGAAGTCATATTTTTAAGTCTCCTCTACCTTCAATTCCCACTGAAATGAAGAGCAGAAATTAAGTATGGAGAAAAACGTTATGCCAGCTCTGAAAAAAGGGTGAAGATACCAGAATATAAAAGCATAGCTGAGAAATTAATGGAAGGGACTCTCATCTCAGGCGAAAACAGTAACATTGTGCAAATATCAACATAATTTATTTAAACAAAGATCTAATATGTAAATAGATAGCTATAATCTAGATTGAAAATCAGAGATTATTCCCATCAAAACTTGGAATTTGTCCTCTGATGTAATACCCTCGAGGAAGAGAAGCTATAAAAGCTTTCTAGATTTAGCATCTGTTGTAGTTTTCCAGCGGCTATGACAAATAGCATACAATGGGCTGACTTAAACAAGGAGAATTTATTAACTCACAGTTTTGTTTTTTAAGAAATCAATTTTATTGATACATATTAATAAAGCATAAATCCATCCAAAGTGTATAATCAATGGCATTCGATGTAATCACATAGTTGTGCATTCATCACTTTAATCATTCTTACAGAGCTTGCGTTATTCCAATAATAATAATAATAAACAAAAAACAAACCAACAAAAATCATCACCTCTCAATCTCTCTCTGCCATACATAGCTGCTATTCTGTTTCCGTCTCTCTAGTATATTTGTATTTCTGTTTTGTAAAAACAGTCTTATATATTCAATATCACCCATATTCATGTTTTACATGAGGTTTTGCTGTCGTATACAGAACCATGTTACAGTTTTTAGCTTTCCTTCTAGTAATATACATGACCTGAGACTTTTGACCACTGTCATACCCATACAATAGCACTGCTAGTTACAAACTCACAGTTTTGAGGCTAGAAGTCCAAAACTGAAGTATCAGAAAAGCAATGCTTTCTCCCCAAAGTCTGTAACATTCTAGTGCTAGCTGCCTGTGATCCTTGGTGTTCCCTTCCTAGCATCAGATGTCCTCTTCTCTGTCTTCTGAGTTCCATTGTCTTCTGGCTTCTACCCCCCCCCCGTGGCTTTCTCTGAATATATCTAAATTTCCTCTGCTTATAAAAGAGTTCAGTAATCTGGGTTAAGGTCCACCTTCATTCAGTTGGACCACACCGTAACTAAAACAAAATCTTCAAGAGATGCTATTTACAATGGGTTCACAGCCCACAGGAATATGGATTAAGACTAAGAGTATATCTAAATTATAGTACACAATCCAATCTACCACACCATCTTATAAAATAGGACTCAATAGCTTTTTTTCACTCTAGATTTTGACAGAGAAATAAAGTCAAATGTGTGTGTGTGAGGAGGTTTTTCTGGATGACCAAACTTTGATGTAGTTAGAGGAGTTGAGACATAAGAAAAAAAATGTTATCGCAATCTTCCTTAACCCATCCATAAAAGTCGATTAAATTGAAAATTCAAGGGCAAGTTTCTTTAAAAAAAGACACAATTATATATATTGTTTGTAGCCAAAATGCAAGAGAGAAGTGACACCATCTAATCTCCCACCTCCAATGCCAGAGCTAGAAGTTCTCATGACTGACAATCAATACCAGGATGTCTTGGTGATGGATGTAGTATTAGTGTCCCTTTGGACCATGGTATTTGTCTGTCCTGGGCCCATGCCAAAATGTGTCCTCTTGGAAAGAAACACAATATTAAAGTCAGTTCTCAAAATAAACCTGGAATATCATAGATGTCCCATTGCATTTCTAGGGCTCACGCCTTAAATAAATTCCCCCAGGTCTTATTTGTCAGCTGCGACCCATTCCTTACTGGTCTTTGTCTTCCAAAATTATGCCATCACCTGATTCCTTACTCTCATATATAGACTTAAAAGTCCTATTAATATTGCCATCACTGCTTTATATTGTTTAGTAAGACTAAAGTGTATAACATTAATAAATAAAATCTTATTTCAGCAAAATTTTACTTATTACCTACATAAGATAGTAGTAAATATAGATAATCATTTCTAAAAGCATAAATGTGGTTCTTAGGTGCTTAGGGTAAATAGTCACAAACATCAAATTAAGGAACTTCCTATGCAAGAAAAACAATAGAGTATATAATGTACACACTGCTAAAGAAAAAGAAAGAAGGTAGCTTGAACAACTCAACAAAAATAGTTAAGGGAGGTGCCTTAATAAATGGCATAAAAAATGGCTCTGTTATTATCATAATTCAATCTTCTCTTGGAAGTTCTAACCAATGCAATTAGGGAAGAAAATTTAAAAGACAT
>JAQZBX010076253.1:0-14447 GCA_029593785.1 Cabassous unicinctus | reverse complement strand
TAGGAAGTACTGGGGATTAAAACCAGGACCTCATACATGGGAAGCAGGCACTCAAACTGGTGAGCTACACCTGATCCCTGGAATATATCTTACTTAGCTGATATTAAAGTACAACTACCATCAGGTAAAGGTCAATCCAAAGCATTCTTGACCATAGAAAGGTCCCCAGACTCATACTTTAAAAGTTTGGGAATATGAAGGAGTAACTCTAAACTGAGTTTTGTTTTTGTTCTTTCACATTTTGTTTTGTTTTTAGCAAAGGACACTGGATTTCTAATATTCAGGGGCACCTTGAATATTGGAAATATTATTCAGGCAACAGTGACTGTCTTTTCTTACTAGGCCTCCTCCCCCTCCCCCTGCAACTGCTACTACCATAGCAGCTGCTGCCAGAGCAGAGATGGAACCTCTTTGCAACAGGAGCTAGTGTCATACATATATTAGCATGTAATTGAGAATTTTCGCCTCAAAATAACCAGATAAGCTGGGAAAACTTTAAAGAAAGAAGTCTTATGGAGAAGGTGGATACCTATCAGAGGCATTGTGCCTTAGAAACAAATACTTATAGATTGGTCTGGGGGGAGGGAATGAGGGCAGGGTGTAAAGGTGTGATGCCTACACCCATGAACACAGAGGCCTAGAGACTAGATAGGGCTTGAGGAGAAAGGGAGCCGGCCTTTGCTGAGAATAAAAGCATAAATCCCACCTGCAATCCTGGGAGAAAGGGCAGGCCGGCCAGTCACTGACTACAGAGAATAGATAATAAAGAACAGAACCCCCAGTCTGTGACCACTTCAAACAATTCCTACTACCAAGAAGCGTTCGAAAGCCTCAGGCAGGAAGCTTTGCTCTCTGATCCTTAGCAAAAAATTAGGGTGACCTCAACCTTCACTGAATGTTCAAAGTTAGCATCTCCCACAGTGAGGCCATCCAACGTTTTGAGCCTCCTGGTGTGGTGCCCTGGGAAGTGCAAGAGCACAATTTTGATAGTACTCTTGCCAAGCATGTTTACCCTAACCACATTCATGAGGAAAACAGCCAGACAGATCCAGGCCATAAAATGTCCTACAAGACAAATGGCTTACACGCTTTAAAAAAGCTAGTCATGAAAAACAAAGATAGTAATGGCCACTACTAAAAAGACAGAGAACTACAAGTGTTAGAGAGGATGTGGAGAGACAGGAACACTTATTCACTTTGGTGGGAATGTAGAATGGTACAGCCACTGTGGAGGACGGTTTGGTGGTTCCTAAGCAAGTTAAATATAAATCTGCCATGTGACCTGGCAATATCACTACTAGGTATATACCCAGAAGAACTGAGAGCAGGTACATTAACAGACATCTGCATACCGATGTTCATAGCGGCATTATTCACGATTGCCAAAAGCTGGAAACAACCCAGGTGTCCATCAACTGATGAATGGATAAACAAACTGTGGTGTATACACACGATGGAATATTATTCAACTGTAGAAAGAAATGAAGTCGTGAAGTATATGACAACATGGATGAATCTGGAGGACATTTTACTGAGTGAAGCAAGCCAGGCACAAAAGGACAAGTATTGTATGATTTCGCTATTATGAACTAAGTAGAATGAGCAAACTCATGGAGTTAATAGCTAGCATATGTCACCAGGGAATAGAAGGTGGTTAGAAAACAGAAAACTGAGGTTTAATCTGTGCAGAATTGGTAAAAATTTGTCAATGTTTGGAAATGAATAGTAACGGTGAAAGCACAACATGGGATTTGTAATTAGTAGCGCTAACATATAGGTATGATAGTAGTTTGCTTTTTGTTGTTTTTTTTCTTTTTTGGGGGGTAATGAAAATGCTCTACTATTGTTGAAGGAATGAACGTACAACTCTCTGATTATACCAAATGCCACAGATTGTACACTTTAGATAAATTGTATGGTTTTTGAACAAAATATAGGGTGAGTTGGGAGAAAAATACACCAAATGTAAGATACGGACTATAGTGAGTAGTAATACTTTGACAATGCTCTTTCATAATTTGTTACAAACGTTTCACAACAATGCAAGCTACTGGTGGGGTGATGTATGTGAGCCCTATATGATGATATGTATGTTTGTTTTATAAGTTCCCAACTTTCACTCTACACTTATTGTTTATCTATGTTCATGTAGGAATGATATACTTCAATAAATTTTTAAATAAAAAATCTCTAAAGGAAAATTTTAAGACTATTGGGGAAATTTAAATATGTACCAAATGTGTGTTCAAATGATGTGTACAGATGATAATATGGGATTATTGCTAGTTCTTTTAGATATGGTAATGGTGCTGTGGTTATGTAGGAAAGTGCCTTATTATTAGGAAACGCATGCTGAAATACTTCTGGCGGATGTGCTATGATGTCTACAATTTATGCAACCTGCTTTCAAATAGCTCAATAAAGAGAGAAAGAGAGTTAAAGCAAAATATTACCAATTGGTAAACTTAGCAATTTACATTCTTTTAACTTTTTTTTTTAATTTGAAAATTTTCAAAATAAAAAACTGGGAAATATGAAATAAATGTTGGTGTTCCTAAATGGGGAAGGGGGAAAATAAGGTAAGCACTTGTCTCAAATTTTCCATGTAGGTCCCTTTACAAATATTCTTCTCAGAAAGGTGCTCAGAAAACATTTGTTAAGTTAAAAATGTACCTACACATAAATCTTAAAAATATCTAGTTTGTGGTATTCAAACTAGAGCTTTATACTGCTTCTCACACCTGAGAGAAGCACAAAACTGTTAGATCATGTGTCCCACTTGTGGCTCAGGAAATATGGTTGATGCACTAAGTAACTTCCACTATCCAGATGGATTTCTCTATCCACCACACCCACGGCCCCTCAGGAGGATCACATGACCTCCTCATAACTATGTGGTCAGAATCTGCGGGGACCACCTGACCAACCAGAGGCCAGTCCTTACTTGCAAGGAGCGCTCCCTGAGTGACCCTGGTGAAAGAGACAAGGGCGAGAACTAGGTAATTAGCAGTGGAAACTGGGGCTAAGGGGTCCATTGAGAGAAGGTAGAGTTGGATTCTTGAGGGATCATGCCCTGAGGAAGCAGAAGCTGAGATAGATAATAAGGCATTTGAATAAAAAAGATTAAAACAATCAACAGAGAACAGAGAGCAGAGAAAACGGAACAAGAAGAATGTCAAAAGGTAGACCATGCAGGCAGGAAGCAAGGGTAGAGAGAAAGGGCTCTAAGTCTCCCGGGGTCCCTGGTGGCTCTTTACAGGCTAGCTCCATTTCCAAGCTTCACGTATTCTTATGGTAACCACTCCACCACCAGCACCCAGCTGGCCCAAATTTTGCATCCTGGCACCAAAAAGAACCTAAGTAAAACAGGACTTGGGCTCTTTAATAAGCTTAAATGCAAAGAACAAAATTTAACATATTATTTCAAAAAAACGTGTGAGCTTTATGACACTACTAGAAAATTAGAGAAAATGGCTGGAATCTGAATCCAGGAAGGTATTTTTCAAAAAAGTACATTCCACAGTCAAGAACCATCAGCTAGCTGGTCACTCTTCATTTAGCCCCAACTCTCCCAGACCTAGATAACCACTAATCTTTCTGTATCTATGGATTTGCCTATTCTGGACATTTCATATAAATGGAATCATACAATATGTGGCTTCTTTCACTTTGCATAATGTTTTCAAGTTTCATCCATGTTGTATAGCATGTGTAAGAACTTCATTCCTTTTTATGGTGGAATAATATTCCATTATATAGATGTGCCATACTTTGTTTATCCATTCATTCATCAGTTAATAGACATGTGGGTTGTTTCCAATTTTTGGCTATTATGAACATTCATGAACAAGTTTTATGGGGATGTACGTTTTCCAATTCTCTTGGCTATATACCGAGGTGTGAAATTGCTGGGTCATTTGGTAACTCTGTTTAACTTTAAGGAACTGCCAAATTGCTTTCCAAACTGGCTGCACTGGCTGCACAATTTTACATCCCCACCTGCAATGTATGAGGGTTCCAATTTCTCTACATCCTGGCCAACACTTGTTATTGCCTATCTTTTTATTATAGCTATTCTAGTGGATATGAACTGATATCTCATTGCGGTTTTGATTTGCATTTCCCTAATGACTAGCGATGTTGAACATCTTTCCATGTGTTTATTGGCCATTTCTATATCTTCTTTGGAGAAATTTCCACAATGTGTACTTTTTTTTCCAGGAAGTACCAAGGATTGAACCCGGGACCTCATACATGCGAGGCTGGCACTCAACCACTGAGTTACACCAGTTCCCCACACAATGTGTACTTTTAAATCCAAAGGTTTTTTTTTTTCATTATGATTTTGGATTACATATAAAAGAAAATAAAGAATAGTTTTAAACATGAAGAACTGGCTGTATTCTTTGGTGAACTAATACATTCCTATATTTTGTAAATAATCAGTATTCAGTGATGGATGCATCAAAAAAGAACTTGCAAATTGAGGACTGGGGCAACAGCACATTTAGAATTGTGATGTGTGAATTGAGTTCTCAAGATTTGCTTCTCTGGCTTTTCCTTAACAATGAATTTGTTAAAATACAGGCAATCCAATGACATTTCAGGTTTTTCTCCCCCTAGGAATTGTCTTATACCCTGTAGGTGAGAGAGAAAATTGGCACATTTTTTCTGATGGACAATTTAGCACAATTTATCAAAGACCTTGAAAACGTCATTTCACTTCTAGGTATTTATCCTAAGGAATTAAATGTGTTTAAAAGTATTTTTATGAGACTATCCATTGCAACATCATTAAAAATAATTTTAAAAAGTGGAAATCATCTAAAAATCCACCAATGGAAGGATTGGTTAAATAAATTTTGATACAATTTTATATAGGAACAGCGTTCTGCAATAAAAAATGCTGTGGTAGAAATATATTTATTGACAGATGTTTATAATAAAATGTTATTAAAAAAAAAGGAAAGGGCAAAACAAAATGTATAGTATTATTCTAATTTTGCTTAAAAACATGCATGTATCTGCAAGGGCATAGAAAATGCTTGAAAGGGTACAAACCAGAGTCTCAACAGTGGAGGGAATTGCACCTGATATTTACATTTTTCATATCTGTATTTTTGCTTGTCTTTTCTAATTTTCCAATAATGAACTTCAATAATTGTATTAACTCAAGCTTTAAAAGAATAGCCAATTTGTTATCACTTAAAAATTAACATACATGTCATAATCAGAGCCATATTGAAATAGAGAATTTCTTATTACTTAGAATTAAAATTATTGTGAGTGTGCTTAAAATGATTACGTTCAGGGCTGATGGAAAAATAACATCATTGACTCATAATTTAAATGAGTTTTATTAAAGACATCACATTTCTTCAGGGTCAAGGGGATTTAGATTTGGGGTTACATGGTCATAGCACAGCCCTTGAAAAGTGACTCTAGAGCAGGGGTTCTTAACCTTTTTTATTCCACGGACCCTTTTGTCAGTCAGGTGAAAACCACAGACCCCTTACTAAGCCCACACTGTACTGTGTATTATTGAAAAAATATTTCACACCCGCACCAACACGTCCCCACAAGAATAATGTTTTTTTGAATTTAAATTCAAGCTCATTGACCTTACTCTAAAGGGTGAAGGAACAGCCCGGCTAAGGGGACAGATGGAACAGGTTCAAAGCCCGGCTCCAACCTTGGGTACATTGCTGAACTTCTCAGCCTCAATTTCCTCCCCAGTAAAATGAAAATAATAACAGCTGCAGTGCAAGGTTGTTACTGCATTAAGGCAAGTTTTAAAAGAATGCTCAAAAAATAGCCTTTGTCATCATAGTGTCCCTGGTCCCTGCCAGGTTGTCAACCTACCTGTGCTTAAACACTCCCAGGAATGGGGGGGGGGTGTCACTGCTTTGTAAGCAGCTCATTTAAATTGGAGCCTCTTTACATTTGCCTTTAGGACTCAGAGTCTTCTCTAAGACTGGTCAACTAAGTTGTATAATTTGAATTTGTTGAAATGTTCCTTAAATGTATGGTCTTGAGAATTTGCTTGATAACTGACAATTATGTTATATGTGACCCTTCTAGCAAATCCTCAGTAATTCAATTTCTTTTGTTTTAAGAGATCTTTTTTTTCCCCTTATTAGAGAAGTTGTGGGTTTACAGACATTAATTTGAATTTATTAACTGACCATCCTTTTGAGAAGAATTGTAGCATTTCTGAAGAAATTACTTCCCCCATTTTGGAGGTGAGAACACTCAGGCCAGAGAGAGAAAATGATATGCACAAAGTGCCACAGGGAAGGTAGAGGGGTGGTTCCCAAGCACTGGTGAAAAATACAGATCTCCTGTTCCCTCCTGAGCCTAGCCCACCTGTCACCAGGGTTCTACCCCTGCTGTTGGACCTCCTGAGGTCCAGGCGCTGAAGCTTGCCCAGGAAGAGTCTATGTGCCAATGGCTGAGGCTCCACCACTTCCAGGATGGAGGTTTAAGGAGCAAGGGCGGGCTTCTTCCCTTTGGGTTTTCCTAAGGAACTCCAGGCAGCCAGTATGTGGAGCCCGGCTTTGAGCAGGACCCTGCTCACACCTCATTTCCTCAGGGCCACAGATGAGTCAACTGGCTTCTCTTTGTGGTCCGGGTCAGCCCTTTAGAACCAACAGAGGTCATTCATTCTATCCTGTTCCATGGCCACAGGTCTTAAAATGCAAATCTGTCCCCCAATGAGGAGTTAACACCTTGCTCCAGCACAGCTAGTAGAGGGTCCCTGGCATCATCTTTGTATGTAAACAACCTGCATCATCTTTGTGGCACCCAACCAACAATGCATTCCCTTGGACCTTCTCATCTCCTTTCAGTGTCCAGGTTTGTTCTCTCTTATCACCTCTGAAGGAGTAGCCACCTGACACCATTCTTCTTGACAAGAGGAAACAGATGAGACCTGTGTGGAGGAAAGGACCCTGGACTGCATGGAAGACACCTGGCCCAAGTCTGCCTCCACACTCCAGTGGTGGCCATGGGTGACAATAATACCCGCCTCGCCTGCCTCACAGGGTTGTGTCAAGAATGAATGAGAGGGAAGCGGATGTGGCTCAAGCTATTGGGCTCATGTCTACTATATGGGAGGCCCCGGGTTCGTCTCTGGGGGGCCTCCTGGTGAAGGCAAGCTGGCCCGCACCATAGAGAGCTGAGCTAGCGCAGCAAGATGATGCAACAAAGGGAGATGCAGAGGAGAGACAGTGAGAGATGCAGCAGACCAGGGAGATGAGGTGGCTCAAGCAACTGAGTGCCTCTCTCCCACACTGGACGTCCTGGGATCGGTTCCTGGTGCCTCCTAAAGAGAAAGATTGGAAGCAAAAAGACAAGCAGACACAGAAAGAACACACAGTGAATGGACACAGAGAGCAGACAGCAAGCGCAAACAACAAGGGGTGGGGGGGAATAAAGTAGAGAAATTTTTAAAAAATAAAAACAATGAATGAGAGAATATGTGAGAAAGTTCTTTCAATATAAGGGAATGTTGTGGACTTCATTTCAAATGCAGGGGAAGGACCTCCACCAATTCCTCGAAGGCCTGCAAGGGTATTCCCCACAAGAGGGAGAGATTTTCTATGGTGAGATGGGGTAGGTGTCAGAATTCAGGGGAACACGGAGTACCTCTGTGCAATCAGGGAGCTGGTGTTTAAATAAATAAAATGGAGGAGCTGCAGCACCTTCTCCCACCCTTGTGAGCTGCAGAGTGAGGGCCAGAGTGTGGACCTTGGGGGTTTTAGGGGATGCAAGACCATCCAGACTGTGTGGGAGACTATGGGCAAGGATTATAAGTGATAACTGAGATTTTTGAAAATATATTTCTCCCTTGGTCTCCATGAGAAAGCACAGCTGAGGAATGGAACGATATGAATATATGAATTCCTGATAACTGATGAGCTCAGTGGGGTAGTTTTCAAAGGCTGATCGCACCCAGATTGCTTTCCAGGCTCATAGCTGTAATAGCTAATGTTTCTTGAGAGCTCACCTTGGAATAGGTGCTATGCCAGGTGCTTTACATGTAATAATCCTCACAAAAACCTAGCAGGTAAATGTTATCATCCCCATTTTATACATGGTAAATTGAGATTCACAAAGGTTAAGTAACCTTAAGGTCATACAACTAGAGAGAATTAGGGCTGGAGTTCAAATGTAGGTCTGTGAGTACAGCACCAACGCAACCTGAATACCACAAGTTGTAACCACCCTGGGATATTTGCTATCCTTGATTAAACCACACATTGTCACATGCTATTTCCTCTACAGCCCTTTCTCTCATCTTCTTCGCCTGCCACATGCCTATTCATCCTTCAAGGCCCGCTGCATGTGTTACCGCCTCATCACAGACTAATATTTCAATTGAATAATAATCCATATGATATGATAGCATACTATAGGTAGTTACAGCTCCTATTGAAGTTGGGGGGTGTGTTTATTTTTTTTATCTTTATGTTTATGAAAAGGAATGTTAACTTTTCCTCAACATTTTATTATGAAAAAATTTGGACATACAGCATAGTTGAAAGAATTTAACAGTGATCAGTGGTATACTCACGACCTAGATTCTATTACTAACATTGTATTACACTTCTTTTATCATATAGCTATCCACCTATCCATCCTCTATCTGTCCTTCAATGCACCTTATGTTTTGTTGCATTTAAAAATAAATTGCAGCCATTAATATACTTCCTCCTAAATACTTTAACGTGCATATCAAGTAATTTAACTTTTAAAGAACTGTTCCTACGTTTCCAATCTTCTGGGTCAATTTAATGGAAGAGCATCCTGAGATTGCAAAGTTATCTATTTTATTTGGGAAAAAAAGTTTCTGTGCTGGGAAAAAATAATATTTGATAATCACTACTTTAGTCAAAATTAGGGAAAAGGCAACTCCTGCTAAAGTGTGAATGACTGATATCCTCTTTAATGTAGTGCTCTTTAGTGGGTACTTGTTTATGCAATGATGAAAAATAATAAAACTTTCATGGTGTAATTCAGGATGGTAGGGGAGTGCCATTGAAAATATCAGACACCTGCTTGGCACAGGCACTGAGTGATCAGAGAGACATTGGCATTAGAAGCAGAGTCCTGGGGGCCCCTGCTGGTCAGGTAACTCCGGTTGCTGGATTGTGGAGAAAGTCCTGGGAGGTCCAAGGAGGGGCCAGGCAACGGGGGTGAGGGCCCGTCGGGTAACTATTTACCAACAAATACATACCTGTACACCCCAACTGAGCATTCACTTGCTATCTACCCCTCCCAGACAGGTACACGTATCCTGGACCTCCCACCTGGGTCCACCATGGGGTGGGCTTATAAAGATGAGAGCCTTTCAGAGGTTCTGATAGAAGGGCTAGAGAGCCTAGAAAAGCTGAAGATTTAGAAGGAAATAAGAAGCCAGGATTATTATTAAAATGGAAGCTTTGTATAGAGACCTGAGGAATGGCCCGAGAACTTAGAACAAGAGAAAGGCCATGGGAGGAGTCCCTTGAGGAGTTCTCAGGGTGCCAGGCTGGGCAGCGGCTGGAAGATCGTTAATGTGCCTCCGGTTGAAGGAGGTGGCCCAGGGCCAGGAAGGAAAAGACCCCACCCACCACTGACTCTGAAGACTGAGGGAGAGAGCTCAGCCTTGGCATCTGGCGGGACCATCAAGGGGAGACACTGAAAAGATGGGAAAGACCCAAGTGGTCAGGGCTGGACCAGGGGAGGAGTGAGTGACAATAGGGTGGACAATAGGGTGTGAGAGCTAAAATGGGTTATTGGAAGAACACAATGTGTGCCCCAAGATGAGCCCTGCTGGGCACTGAGGGTGCTGGGCGGCCTCAGATACTTAGGGCCTGCTTAAGAAGAGCCAGGGAGAAAGGAGAGTCCCCAAGTGCCATCTCCTGAGAAGAAATCCCTTCTCTGATTCTTATCTTTCTTAAAGACAGTGGTGAAAAGTTCTAGGTCAGGACTGGAAATCACTCATGCATTAAAGTGGGAAAAGACACATGTGGTTTGGTTTCAGCACCCAGTCCCCTGACTCCATTTGCTCTGGAAATTGGCTGGTTTTGATTACCCAAATTCATTTCTCCTCCTTTGGTAATAGGAATGCAATTTCCCTTTGGGGAAACCAACCCCTTCCTTTCTTGGTCCATGTTTGCTTGGGTCTGACCCCCAATTTATAGGTCCAGGGGTGGGCCTATGAACCAGGATTGACCCATCAGAGCTGCTATTCACCAAACCACAGTGATTGGTTCATCACAGAAGCCAGGCCCATGAGAATCAATCCAAGGATGGTTGCCAGTGCTATTGGAAAAGAGGTTCTCCCTTCCTTCTTCAGATGTCAAACTGGTGAGATACGAGCTTAAAGCTGCAGGCGGCCATCTTTGCCACCAACTCAGAGCCTGCCTGATAATGAAAGCAGGCAGAGCAAAGCTGAGGAACAGAATAAATGTTGTTTGAGCACCTAGATCCAGCCATACCTGAAGCCATTCCCCATACATTTTTCAGTTATTTGAACCAAGACCCCCTTTTTTTTTTTTTTTTGCTGAAGCCAATTTGAGTTGGTTTTTTTACTAAACTAAAAGAGTTTTATCTAATATAACCCTAACCCTATTATATAAACTCAGGTTTATAGTTGCTTGTGAAGGTTTACAAGATCCAAGCATCAATGTTCTTTCCCCTCTCCTCGCTTTTCTGAGCTTTCAGAGATTATCACCTAACCTAGCCTAGGGCCCCACACACAGTGAGCACATGACATTTGTTTGATGATAAAGTTGAGAACAACAGTTTGTTGGGCAAGTGAATATAATAAATAAATTCAAATGAAGGTGAAAAAATTTTGAATTATTTTTTTACTGCAAAGACACATCATTAATAAATTATAATTTAAAAAAAGACACATCAGTGAGCATAGACACCTGTGATTATATTACAGACAAGCATGTCCTGAGAAAGTATGTTTTGCAGTCATGGTTGAAAGCCCATCCTCCCCCTAAATTATGTGGTTATAATGTAGATGTGAGGTGCATCTAGTTGTCCATACAGGGCTTACACCTTGGGTGCAATTGCAGCCAGAAAGCAGGTTATAGCCAGTACTAGCATCACAAGAGACAAGAGGACCAAACAGCGATGCATTGCTGACACCCCATAACAAAGACACTGGGAGTTTGTTGTCTGTCTGTCTGGGAGGCTCTTGTTCTTCGATGACAGGTTTAAGGACTAAGAGGGTTTTCATGAAGTTCCCATGAGGGCACCCATTAGATGGAACTTCCCACTTTTTGAAGCAGGGTTTTGTTTGTTTGTTTGTTTGTTTGACCTAAAGGCAGGAGTCAAGGTTTTTCTCTGGGCCCATGATTCTGTAATCCCCTGTAGTAATTCTCAGAGGAACATGTACAAGCCTATGAAGCACGTGAGGAAAATAAAGAAGTCTCAGGGCTATAAAAGCCAGCAAATCACCCACATCCAAGGGGACAGGCTGTGTGATGCTGCCAGTAGCTGAAGGGGGCACAGGAAATCGTGGAGGGCCAGCCCTATAAACTCCAAATATTTCTACCACCCAGACTCCTAACAGCTTGTACCCATCAAGGAAGAAACCTCCAAAATGGCTCCCTCATTCCCCCTGGTAGTGCACCCCCTGAGACCAGCCCTGCCCAGGGCCTCCATTCTTAGGACCCTTCCTCAACCTCCTCCAGTCCCAGCCACAGCCAGGCATGTGTTGACCTTCTTTCAGCAGCACCCCAGCCTGAGAGCAGCAGGAAGCCTGTCTGATTCCTGGGTGCATGGGGATTTACACGGAACCCTCTAGAATCCACACGAGAAGCCCTGAGGGATCCTGAAGAGCACCAGACAAGGAGTTAGAAGGTCTAGTCCCTCTCTGACACTTTCTAGCTGTTGAACCCTCCTGAGTCTCCCAAAGACAAATGCTCTGTGGGGGAAGGCACTTTGCCTGTCTCCTTCATGCCTGAACCCCCAGTGCGTTGAAAACGCCTGGCACATGGAAGGCATTTGTCAATATTTATTGCTGATAATGAGTCTCTGTGTCTTCATGTTCTCAACCCACTTTGTGGGGCAGGAAAGAAGATCCAAGCACTCAACACCCTGAGTGTTCACAGAATGGTCTCATTCCATCCAGTCACCCAGCCCGGGAGGGAGGCGTTTTTGTCCCCATTTCACGGAGAAGGAAACTGAGACTCGGAAAGGTTTACTGACCTGCTCACATTCTCCTAAATCAAACCCAGGATTGGCTCTTAAGCCCTGGTTGTTTCCTTCAACACCAGAGCTCTGCTGTAGCCCCCACACTGAGCACAGACGCCCCGGAGCTTGGATGGAGCGAGCCACAACGTCCCCGTCAGCCCCGAGCTGGGGGCCACGGACACTGAACTCCTACGCCCAAACTCGCTGGGAGCTCGCTCACCTCGAGAAGGGGGGCGGCTGCCCCGCGGGGAGCCGCCACGGAGGAAATACTCACGGCTCCCGCAGGCCCAGGCGGCTCCGCGGGGCGCATCCTCTCCAGGGGCGCGGCTTAGCAGGGGCTCCGGCCTCCTCGATAGCAGCCAAAGCGTCGGGCTGGGAGGCCTCCTCTCTCTGGGGCATCAGATTATTTTAGCACTTGCGGAAGGAACCGACGGAAACTGAAGTCACATGGAGAGTAAGCTGCTCAGCGACTCAGCACTCGGCTCACACAGAGCAGGCATCTTAGCGGGAACTGCAGCCACGGGTGTTGTGGGGGATGGGAGGGGCCGGGGCGGGGCAGCGGTGGCCCCTTGAACGCCCACCTGGGTTGAACCGCGAAGGAGGTGGGTATACGTGTGGTTCCCAGAAATGCTAACCAAGGACCCGCAGGCCTCCTTGCCTTAGGGTTTTTGAGGGGTGGCTAGTTGGGGGGTTCTTATCTGTGAACTCTGCTGACCCCAGAACACTTCTCCAAGGTTCTACCCCAGGACCAGGCTGGGGCAGACTTTGGGAATGGGCAGGACACACGTCTTTCAGTTGTAAAGTGGGAGAGTCCCCCGTCTGGAAGTGTCATGCACTCGGCTAGTCTTTATTGATAGATGTGTGTGTGCGCCCAGCACTGTGCTAAGGAAAAAAGGTAAGAAATGGAAATTGCTTTGTGGTGGACTGTCAGGGGATGACTGTGCTTTTTGCTCATAGATTGCATGGATGGATTTTGTTATGCAGTAGTGTGTGTACAAAGGTCCCCACTAGATCTTGCTGAGAATTCAAAAGAATAATGAGAAGGAATAAGTCACAATCAAAGGGGTGCCAGACAGTGTGCTGAGAGCTCTGTAAGCATTATCTCATAGCTGCTGTCCTCAAGGCGCTTAGCATCTAGTGGAGAAGGCAAAATACTGACAGCATCTGCTGCCTGCCCAACGAATAGGCAAACCAAGAAGGGGTCTCCAGTTCTGCTCTCTCATTTCATCTGGAGAGTCCAAGTGTCCTGCCTGGAGACAGACTTGAGTCACAGCTCTTGGAGCCTAATTGATTTGTAGTTCTGTATAGTTTCACGCTCCTTGGCATGTCCATCCTCAGAGGGCAGGAGCAAGTCCTTCCTATTTCAAGCATCCAACAAATCATCTATGCACCCTCAAATATTCATTGATAATGGTCATAATAATGACACCAATGCAAAAAAAAAACAAAAAACAAAGGTTAAATTAGCACAGCCGTTTCTTTTGAAGGCCTTTCTCTTCTCATTGTATGCACATTCTCTACTCCCACATTTTAAATCTCTCTCTCTAACATTCTCTCCCAAGAGAAAAGACCCAGACTTAGATTTTTAACTGTCTGCTGGTCAATCAAGTCCTAGATATTCCAGAGTCTCCACAACCCAATGTATCCCAGACTGAACCCTCATCCTTTGTCCCAGCGGCTTTCTCTCCCTGTCTGGCTGTCATCGCCTCTGGCCTGCTCTGCCAGGGGAAGCCCCGCCCCCACAGATGCCACCCCTCTCATCCAATTGGTGGCTGGCTTCTGATTCTAAGTGTTTTTTGATTCTAACACTATCCTTGGTCCTTCTGCCACTGGTCTAGACCTCATTAATTCATGTCCAGGCTATTTTAGTAGCCTTTTCAAACTGGGCTTCCTGCCCCTAATTTTGACCCTCTCTAATTTAGATTCCACAAAGCAGCCACAGGACTCTTTCTAATTTGGATCATCTCACTGCCTGCTTAAAACCCTTTCATGGCTTGCCACTGCCTCCCTTACCTGGAGCGGTGATTTAAAACTGCTTTCAACAGGGTTCAGGATTTCATCAGGGGTACCTCAGGACTCCAGGCACCCCATCCCTCTTCAACCTGAGTGATTTCCCTTTTATATGTTTTATATATTGGGGTTCTCTGTAGAATTTCTTTTAAGAAGCTGCTGCCCCTCAAAAAAAAAAAAACCCAAAAAACAAAACAAAACAAAACAAAAAAAACAAACTTGGAAAATCCATGGTCTTG
>JAQZBX010076252.1:0-14615 GCA_029593785.1 Cabassous unicinctus | reverse complement strand
ATTTTTGAAAGATACTTAAATTACATAAATGTTACACAAAAGTTATAGGGATTCCAATACCAATTCTTTTGATATGTTGTTGAATGTAATTAGCAATTATTTTGTTGAGGATTTTAGCTTCTAGGTTCATTGCAGAGATTGGTCTGTAATTTTCCTTTCTTGTGGTATCTTTATTTGGCTTTGGTATTAGGGTAATGTTGGCATCATAGAATGAGTTAGGCAAAGTTCCTTCTACTTCTATTTTTTGGAAGAGCTTAAGCAGGATTGGTGTTATCTCTTTCCGGAATGTTTGCTGGAATTCACCTGTGAAGCTGTCTGGTTCTGGGCTCTTCTTGGTTGGGAGGTTTTTGATGACTGAGTCTATCTCTTTACTTGCAATTGGACTGCTGGTTCATCAATTTCTTCTTTTATCAATGCAGGCTTCCTGTGAGTTCTAGGAATTTGTCTATTTCCTCTAAATTATCATTCTTGTTGGCATATAATTTTTCAAAGTATCCTTTATTTCTGTGGGTTCAGTAGTGATATCCCCTTCTTCATTTCTTATTTTGCATATTTGCAACTGCTCTCCCTTTTTCTTTGTTAGTCTGGCTAAGGGATTGTCAATTTTATTGATCTTCTCAAAGAACCTGCTTTTGGTTTTGCTTTTTCTAGTGCTTTATTATTTTCTATTTCATTTAGTACTGCCCTAATCTTTGTTATTTCCTTCTTTCTAATTCCTGTGGGGTTAGTTTGTTGTTGTTTTTCCAATTCCTTCAGGTGTGCAGTTTGTTCTCCTATTTTACCTCTTTCTTCTTTTGTGCTATATGCATTTATGGCTATGAATTTCTCTCTCAGTACAGCTTTGGCTGCATCCCATTGATTTTAATATGTTGTATTGTCAGTTTCATTCATTTCAAGGTAGATACTGATTTCTTTTGAGGTTTCCTCCTTGACCCACTGTTTGTCTAAGAGTGTGTTGTTTAAGTTCCTTATCTTTTTGCCTAATCTGGTTCTCTGACCCTTAGTGATTCCCAATTTCATTCCATTGTGGTCAGAGAAATTACTGTGTATAATCTGAATCTTTCTTAATTCATTGAGACTTGTTCTATTGCCTAGCATGTGGTCTATCTTGGAGTATGATCCATGTGCACTCGAGAAGAATGTATATCCCACTGTATTTCGATGTAGCGATCTGTATATGCCTATTAGGCCCATGTCTTCTAATGTATTATTCAGAGTCTTTATTTCTTTATTGATTATGTCTAGATATTCTGTGTAATGGTGATAATGGTGCATTAAAGTCCCTCACTATAATTGTAGAGGCCTTTATGTCTCAACTTAGTTTTTCCAGTGTTTGCCTCATGTATTTTGAGGTGCCTGTATTAGGTGCATCAATGTTTATGATTGTTCTTTCTTCTTGAAAGATTACATCTTTTACTTAACTATAGTGTTCATCTTTGTCTCCTACAACAGTTTTGCATCTAAAACCTATTTTGTCTGATATTAGGATGGCTACTCCTGCCCTTTATTGGTTTATTTCTTTATTTTTAGTTTTCATTTTTTAAAAGATACTTAGAATACATAAGTGTTACACAAAAAATATAGGGATTCCCATACACCCCACCTCCCATACCTCCCACAAGCTCCCATGTAAGCATCATTCATTAGTGTGGCACATCACTTGCAATGGATATACACATCCTGGGGCTTTGCCATTAAGCATGGACCATAGTTCACATTGCAGACCACACTCTGTCCCCCACAGTTCTGCATGTTATACGATGATATAAAGTGGCCTATATCTGTTGTTGCAATGTCATTCAGGATAATTCCCAAGTTCTGAAAAAGCCCCTGTATTGCAACTGCTTTTCCCTCTCCCTGCCCCCAGAGCATCCAGTGGCCACTGGCTCAAACATTAACATTGTAATTTCTTCCATTGCTTGAATCACAGTATGTCTATAACAGAATACCAGTAAGTCCACTCTAGTCCATAGCTCTTCCCCCAATCCTGAGGAATCTGGGATGGTGATGTCCACTCCACCTCCAGTTGAGTGCGTCTTATATCCCATGGATAAGATGGATGGGATTATCATGCCTGCAGCTGCAGACTTTGTCCATTCCTTGGGATGGCAGTTGTACATCATCATCTCCCCACCTGGTTTCCAGGGTGAATCCATTGAGTTGTAGTGTAGGAGTTGCAGCTCCACCAAGATTGCAGGCCCAGCTGGCACATGGACAGCCCAAAGACTCCAGTCTCTGGACTTACACCTTCAAGCTCCAGCACACATATAGGTTTTAATAGAAGGCATAGATGAACCATGTGCAGGGAAGGCATATTTGAGTCCAACTCCATCACTCTCAGGAGCACAGATTCCAAAGTAGAGCCCACTGATAAGGCACCAAACTCTGGAGCTATCTGACCTTACATAGGACCTGGGTGTCTCCAGAGCCCTCAGAAACCCCTCTATTTGGGGTGATATCCACTTTGGAAGCCTATGGGGTCCTACTGAGATGTGCATAAGTGTTACCTCTGGGTTTACCTTCCAACTCACTTTGAAGTCTCTTAGCCATATGAACTCATTTGTCTTTACATTTTCCCATGTTTATTCAAGGACTTTTTCCAGTCATATTTCCAGTTGGCGCATGGTAGTAATCCCTCAGTGCCAGGGAGGCTTATCCCTGGGAGTCATGTCTGATGCTGGGAAGAAGGTAATGCATTCATATGCTGAGTTTGTCTTAGAGGCCACGTTTAACAACAAGGAGACTCTCAGGAGGCAACCCTTAGGCACCCCATAACAATAGGCTAAATTTCAATTTCAAGAGCAAACTCATAAGGCTAGTCATCAATAACAAGGGCCCATCAGTGGATAATCCTCCTTTTCCAGACAAAGCCCCTGCACTTTGGGACTGTTGCTGCTCCCTTTTAGAATGTGGCAGAGTTCTCCAGGATGGGAATTCAGTATTTTCTCATTTATTGAGTCATTCTCAACCCACTGTCACCACGCACTGTGAAAATTTGAACAATTTTATATACCTTGTATGTGATTCAGGTGAACTTCCTCCCATGAACAACCAATCCCTGATAACCCCTACAATGATCATCACCCACCCCTGTTGTAATTTTCTGTGATCCAAAGCTTCTTTAAAGATGAAGCCAATACAATGTCCAAATACAATTAATAGGAAAATGAAATAATAATGATAAGTTTAAATGTAAGAGATTAAATACATGAAAACTTAAAAACTAAAAATAAAATTAAAATATTGTGATATTCATAAAATGAAAAAAAAATTAAAATCTTTTTTTGACATTTTGCCTTTTTTCACTGCAATATCTGGTGTCCAGTCTGTACTGTGGCATGATCCCACCCTCACTCACAAGTGTCTCACTATTTTTCATTTTGTTTTCAAAGAAGTTTTAAGTCACAGCAGTCACACACAGAATACAAGAGACTCTCATATACCCCACCTTCTCCCCCTTTCCTCACCCCATATTAAAATCTTTATTATGTGGATGGTTGCATTGTTATAACTGATATTCATGGAGTGAAACATAGCTACTAAACATTGTCAATGGTTTACAGTATGGTTTACATTTTAGACCATGCACTTTTATAAATTTTGATGATATTTACCATTTCCTGTTTCCTTCAGTAGAACATAATGAAGAATATTTCCACTGACCACTGAATACCCCCTGCTTGATCTATTCTGTTCCACCGTCCCCATCCCCGTGGGGCCCACCATTAAACCCTGGCTTCACTCATTAAATGAAAGATTCATGTTAAATGCCCCAAAAGTTCTTGAAACACTGGTTTGTCCACCACTATTAGGAGCCACCCAGCTGCACCCTGCCCCAAATGCCCCCCACAACCAACACCCTAACCAGTGACACTTCCTTGTTGTATTGCCATAAGATCACTCCCACCTCCTTACTTTCAACCTCATACTCACAAATTTCAAGTGTTCCCCTGTTCCCTCTCCCATCTCTTCCCCCAGTATCCTGGGTATTCTAACCCTCCATTCCCAATCTACCCACCTGTTAACACTGCACCACCAAACCCAATAATATCACTACCCACCTGTCCTATCCCTTCAATATGCAACTATTCTATCACTTTACCATAGATTACATCCATATGAGTGATGGCTCACAACTGTTTTGGTTATAGTTTGCTTATAAAATTATTTTCCAGTCATTCACTCTCAGCCTCCTTGAATCCCTAGGTCTAAGGTGGGTTTCTTGTAGACAACATATAGATCAGTCATATTTCCTTATCCATTCTGCCAATCTGTGTCTCTTGACTGGTGAGTTTAATCCATCAACATTCATTGCTATTACTCTGAAAGAATTTCTTGCATCAGGCATATTTTCTTTGGGTTCATATGTCATTTTTATTTTTCTATTTGTCTTTTTAGTTACTTTTATATTCTCCTCTAACTGTCTCACTCCTGTTTTTTCCTTTCAACCTGTAGAACTTCCCTTAGCATTTCTTGAAGGGCCAGTTTCTTATTGGCATACTCTCTTAATTTCTGTTTATCTGTGAATATTTTGAAATCTTCATCATTTTTGAATGACAGCTTTATTTGATAGAGAATTCTTGGCTGGAAAATTTTTCCTTTAGTACCTTGACTATATCATACCACTGTCTTCTTTCCTCCATGGCTTCAGATGAGAAATCAGCACTAATCTTATTGAGCTTCTCTTGTATTTGATGGTTTTCTTTTCTCTTGCTGCTTTGAGTATTTTCTCTTTGTCTTGAGCATTAGACATTTTGACAAGTATATATCTTGGAGTAGGCCTGTTAACGTTTATACTGTTTGGGGTGCACTTTGCTTCCTGGACGTGTACATCCATCTCCCTCAATAGGGTTGGGAAGTTTTCAGCCATTATTTCCTTCAACACTCCTTCTGTTCCGATTCCATTCTCTTCTCCCTCGCAGATGCCTATAATGCATATATTTGCGTGTTTTGTGTTGCCAGTTATATCCCTAAGTCCCTGCTGGATTGTTTCTGTCTTTTCATCTATCTCTTCTATTATTCATTTGATTTCAGATGTACTGTCTTCTACATCACTAATTCTTTCTTCTGTCTGTTGAAATCTGTGTTATGTGATTTCAGTATCTTTGATTCCTTGGTTTGTGCAATTCATCACCATCATATCTGTTATCTTTTTATGAATGTTTACAATTCTTCAGTATGTTCTCCCAGTGTCTTCTTAATATCCTTAATCTCTTCCTTCACTTCATTAAGTTAGTCCATGATATTTGTTTGGACCACTTAGATTAGTTCTTTGATGTTTGCATCTCTTCCTTGTTTTTAGGTTCTTCATTGGACTGGTCCATGTCTTCCTGTTTCTCAGTATGTTTTGTAGTTTTCTCTTGCCCTCTTTTCATAATTTTATCTTAATGGGTTTATTCAGTTGATTAGCTTCTCCCTCTGCTCAAGAGTTTTATTTAGTTGGTGGTTCTGTGTGTGTTTTAATTTTTCTCTTTGACACTTTGTTCTTCTTGTTCTATTTCCTTGCTGTTTTCTAGGTTCCCTTGAAGGAAAAATATTAGGACCAGATTAATTGAAAGAGGAAAGAAAAAAAAAGGATAATAGTAATAATAATTAAAGTTAGAAGAGGGGCCTTATAAGATTTGGTAAAATAAATATTTAACTCATGTAGGCAGTGTAGAAAAATAGAGAAAAAAAGGGGAGTCCCTACAGTGGAATGGGAAACCAAATAAAGAAAAATTTATAGAATGATTTAAAATGCCAGAATGATGAGGAGAGAGAGAAAGAGTAAAGAAAAGGCTGAAAGGAAAAAGATAGTAATGATTTTTAAAAAAGGAAACAGAATAGACAAGATAGAAATCAAGACCAGTAAAGTTGAGTACTAATGAAAAAAGGTAGAATGTGAGAACTGCAACAGAAAGCAGAAGATAGAAAGATGAAGAAGGAAAAGAGATAGTGTTGGTTGACAAATCAATATGCACAGAGAATGGGAAATCAAGGAAGAAGAAGCACTGCAAAGAAGAAACAAGCTAGCAGCACTTAAATTTTTTTTAAAAAGTGGGGGGAGGAAAGAGGAAAGAAAAGCAAGAAACAAACAAACAAAAAACCATACAAACACACAAACAAGCTGGCAAACAAAGCTAAGGAAGAACAACATTCCTTCTTGGGCCCTTGTGGAGATCCTCAGTCTGCCTTTGTTAATCAATCAATTACCCTGCAGTCTTCTCTGTGTAGGTTTTGAGGCAAATTTTAGTGAGTAAACTAAGTTAAAAATTTTTAAGTAACTTTTTTTTTTGTTGCAGAAATAAGGGACCCAAAAGAATTTAGTACAACAACAATATCTATGTTTTCCCTATCCTATGTTATCAGTTGGATGTTAGATACCCTGGTGAATCACTACTCTTAGAGGAGCCAGGAATTGAAATAGGGACCTCATATATTCAAGACAGAAATTCCCCCACTGAGCTAACTTACTAATTGGGTCAGTTAGCTCTTCAGAAAGCTATTTAGTCACTTTCCCCTGTGAAAGTTTTACTTTCTTGTGGCAGCAGGATTCTGTAGGCTGTATGAGCAGATCTCCCCTCCCCTCTCCTAGTCAGGTGGAATTCCATTTTGAAATTCAAATGGGACTCTGATGACTGAGTTTTCAGCACTGAAATGGTTTACAACCCTCTTCTAGACCACTCCCTCCTCCCAGGGGACCCTAAATAGACTTGTGCAAACTTATTAAGCACTACACACTGCCTGACTCCTTTAGGGGAGTTGAAATTCTGAAAGTCCTCAGTGCAGAACTATTAAATTGGCTGAGTCCACCCTCTCTCAAGCCAAGTCTCTGTATCCCAGGGCAGTTAGGTAAATCAGGCCTCCTCAGCAGATTTGTCCCTCCCCTCAGCCTGGTGCCACTTCAAGCTGACTGGTTTGCTCCCCAAAGTTCTAAGGGAGTCCAGACAACCAAGTTCACCACACCAAAATGATTTATAAGCCTCTTCTAAACCACCCCCTCAGTGCAGTGGACCCTAAATAGGCTTGTAGAAACTTATTAAGCACTACACACTGCCTGACTCCCTTAGGGGAGTTGAAATTCTGAAAGTCCTTGGTGCAGAACTATTAAATTGGCTGAATCCACCCTCTTTCAAGCCAAGCCTCTGTATCCCAGGGGAGTTAGGTAAATCAGTCTTCCTCAGTAGGTTTGCTTCTCACCTCAGCCTGGTGCCACTCCAACCCAGCTGGTGTGCTCTCCAAAACTCTAAGGGGGTCCAGACAACCAAGTTCACTACACCAAAATGATTTATAAGCCTCTTCTTAACCACCCCCTCAGTGCAGTGGACCCTAAATAGGCTGTGGAAACTTATTAAGCACTACACACTGCCTGACTCCCTTAGGGGAGTTGAAATTCTGAAAGTCCTTGGTGCAGAACTATTAAATTGGCTGAGTCCACCCTCTTTCAAGCCAAGCCTCTGTATCCCAGGGGAGTTAGGTAAATCAGTCTTCTTCAGTAGGTTTGCTTCTCCCCTCAGCCTGGTGCCACTCCAACCCAGCTGGTGTGCTCTCCAAAACTCTAAGGGGGTCCAGAAAACCAAGTTTACCACATCAAAATTATATACAAGCCTCTTCTAGACCACTTTCCTCCCAGGGGACCCTAAATAGGCTTGTGGAAACATATCAAACACTTCCCACTGCCTGACTCCCTTAGGGAGCTGAAACTCTGATAGTCCTCAATGCAGAACTATAAAATTGGCTGAGTCTGCCCTCTGCTAAGCCAAGCCTCCATACCCCAGCATGGCTAGGTAAATCAGGCTTGCTCAGCAGATTCACCTCTCCCCTCAGCCTGGTACCACTTCAAGCCAGCTCGTGTGCTCCCCAAAACTCTAAGGGAGTCCAGTCAACCAAACCCACAGAAAGGAAACCCTTCTCCACCCTTTGCCAGAACCCTCCCAATCTTGGAAAATGCTCCCTCTTGCTGGGTTGTCAGCAGGAGTCGGGACTCACCCTAGCCCTTTGCCATGAGGATTGGGCTTAGCCATTCATGCCCATGATTTCCAGCTGATGAAAAACTCACAGTTTTATCTTGAGCAATCTATCTCCCTGTCCAGCTCCCTCCAGATCAATGTCCCAAAGGCTCTTACTCCATGGGCTCCCAGAACAGCCCACTTGTGCAGGATCCAGTCCCCAATCAGCTGTCTTTTGTGAGAGACATGGTGAGTGCCCACTTAAACTGGTGCCATTTTGCTGCTTCCCCTGACTATTATTTTTAAAATGTGAATTCCATTCTTAGTTACATATCTAAAGAAATTTAAAACAAGGCCTCAAACAGATACTTGTTCAACAATATTCACAGAAGCATAATTCGTAATAACCAAAAAAGGAAAAACCCAAGTGTTCATCAACATATAAAATGAATAAAGAAAATAAGGTACACACAAAATGAGATATAATTCATCTGTAAGTAGGAATTACACCACGACTCATGCTGTAATATCAATCAACCTTGAAAATATTACTCAGTGAAATAAGGATGGCAAATGAGGACAAATTTTGTATTATTTCACTGACATGAAATATCTAAATATAACAAATTTGTACAGATGGAAATAGTGTAGAGGCTATCAGAGAATGAGGGGTGGGGTTGTTGCATCATGTATTTAGAGTATTTGTAATTTTAGAAATTAAAAAAATAATATATTAAAGGAAAAATTTGTGTACGAACCTCCCTTCAAGCCATTCCTGAAGGATACTCCCTCACTAAATACCAAGCTTTGTGAATTATATGGTCATATTGCATAAAGCCAAACTAAGAATTAGATTTTGTCTTGAGAGGAAAATATTGTATATACTCTTCATAAACAAAATAACTCAAATTCCATTTACAATAGTGATTAAAAGAATAAAATATTTAGGAATGAATCTAACCAAGGACATAATGGACTTGTATTCAGAAAACTGTAAAAAATTGCTAAAAGAAACCCATGATGATCTAAATAAATGGAAGAATATTCTGTGTTTATGGTTTGGAAGACTAAGTATCATTAAGGTATCAATTCTACCCAAACTTATCTACAAATTTAATGCAACCCTGGAAAATTTCCAATATCCTCCATTGTAGAAATGGAAAAGCCAGTTATCAAATTTATCAGGTAGGCTAAGGGCCCACAAATACCAAAAACGTCTTTAAAAAGAACAAAATTGGAGTACTCTCACTTCCAGACTTTAAAGCACATTATGTAGCTACAGTGGTAAAAACAGAATGGTAATAGAAAAAAAAAAATAGATTGACCAATGGAAACAAATTGAGAGTTTGGAAATAGACTCTCACATCTATGGTCAAGTGAGTTTTGACAAGGCTGTCAAACCCACTTGTCTGGGTCAGAACAGCCTATTCAGCAAATGGTGCTGGGAAAACTGAATATCTATATCTTAAAGAAAGAAGACCTTTAGCTTATGCCTTATACAATAATTAATTCCAAATAGTTCAAGGGCCTAAATATAAAAACTAGAACCATAAAACTCCTAGAAAAAAATATAGGGAACATCTTCAAGATTTTGTGTTTGAAGGTGGTTTCTTGGACCTTACACCAAAGCATGATCAAAATAAAAATAAAAAATAAATGAAAGTGACTGCCACAAATGAAACATTTTCATTCTTCAATAGACTTTGTCAAGAAAGTTAAAAGGTGGCCTATTCAATGGAAAAAAATCTTCAGAAACCATATAACTGATAATAGATTGACCTACATGTTATGTAAAGAGGTCAAACAACTTAATGACAAAATGAAAAGCAACCCAATTAAAAATCAGGCAAACAATTGTATAGACATTTTTTTGAAGTGGACAAAAGACACATGAAAATATGTTCAACATCACTAGCTATTAGGGAAATGCAAAGCAAAACTACAATGAGAAATCATCTCACACCATAAAGGATGGTCATTATTAAAAGGACAGAATAATACAAGTGCTGGAGAGAATGTGGCAAATCAGGAACACTCCTTCACAATAGGTCAGAGTGTAAAATGGTGCAACCTCTGTGGAAGATAATCTGGCAGTTCCTTAGAAAACTAAATATCAAACTACTGTATTATCCATCCCTCATGCTTCTAGGATTATATTCAAAAGAACTGAATACAAAGACATGAACAGACATTTGCACACTGGTGATCATAGTGGCATAATTCACAGTTGCTAGAGGATGGAAACAACCTAAGTGTCTCTCAATCAATGAATGGATAATCAAGATATGGTGTATTCATATGATGGAATATTATTTAGTTGTAAGAAGAAATCATCTGGTGAAGCACATGACAATATGGAGGAAACTTGAGGATATTATGCTGAGTGAAAAAAGCCTGACACAAAAGAATGAATATTGAAATTTCTCACTGATACGAACTGAACACAATGAGCAGACTTATGGAGGGAGTTGGCTTATGAAGTATAGGTTGGTGGGAAATAAAATATGGGTTGAGAAGTGGGAGATAATACTGGTTGTCTGTACAATATTTAATAAGGTCAAATATAAATATGTGGTAATGGTTGGACTTGATGTTTACATATAATGAATACAGCAAGCACTGTAAGTTTATGGATGTGATTGTGACTGAAATGAGAAGTCTAGGAAAACTAGTGTTAGTTTGAGGATAGCTGGAGGAGAATATTGTGAATGTATTATAATGATTTTGGCTGTAGAAGAGGACTGTGGTTAATATAAATACAGGAATTTTCTACTATAAGGTGTTAATGTAGTGGTACATGGGAAAATATAACTAATGTAAGTTATGGACTGCAGTTAACAACAAAGTTGTAATGTTTTTTTCTGTAAAAGCCAAGTTGGTGCTATCTTAATGCTAAAGGTCAAAAAAAAAAAAAAAGAATATGCGGGCTGTTTTGTGGGATATGTATATGATTAAGCATTTTATCATGCTTCATTTTTTTTCCTTAATAAGGATTCCTTGACTATGTCCTTTAATCAGTGTTCATCTCTGTATCTTTCTGAACTCTAGAGAAACTGAGTTAACAGTTGGAATTACATGAGATTAAAGTACTTTAAAACAGAACTTTTTCAGGGGTATAGTTTTTATAACTTGTTGGGTGGGCTTTTTATGTTCTTTTATTTTTTGAGTTTGAAATAGTTATTAAAAGCGACAAACATGGTGGCAGAAGATAGCATCGGTTTAGGTGGGCACTCACCATTTCTTTCACAGAGGATGGCTGCTTGGGGACAGGATCCTGCCCAGGTGGTCTCTTCTAGGAGCCTGTGGAGAAAGAGCCTTGGGGACATCAATCTGGAGGGAGCTGGAGGGTGAGGAGGACTACTCAATAAAATATCATGAGTTTTTTCCCAAGCTAGAAATCATGATTGCAGATGGCTAAGCCCCACCCTCCCAGCAACCCAGTGAAAGGAAGTACTCTCCAAGAGTGGGAGGGTCCTGGCAAAGGGTGAGAGGGGTTTTTCTGTCAGTTTGGATGCCTGGACTCCTTGAAGCTTTTTGGGAGCAAACCAGCTGGCTAGAAGTGGTGCTGGGCTGAGGTGAGAGGCAAATCTGATGAGGAAGCCTGATTTACCTGACTGCATTGGACACAGAGATTTGGCACAGGAGGGGGTGAAACCTGCCAATTTTATATTTCCACACTGAGTGTCAGAGTCTCAGCTCCCCTGGGGGTGTCAGGCATTGGGAAATGTTTGATAAGTTTCCACGAGCCTATTTAGAGTCCCCTCAGTGGAAGGGGTAGTCCAAAAGAAGCCTATTTTGGGTCTGTTATTTCTTCAAAAATCTTTAAACTCAATTTAATCACTAAAATCTGCCTCAAAAACTGCAGAGAGAAGACTGCAGGGTAATTGATTGATGAAGGCAGGCCGAGAGGCTCCACAAGGGCCCAAGAAGGAATGCTGTACTTCCTTAGCTTTGTTTGACTGCATGCTTCTGTGTTTGTTTGCTTTATCTTTGTTTGTGTGTTTCTTGCTTTCTTTCCTCTTTCCTCCTCACACCCCTCTTTTAAAAATTAGGTGCTGCCACCTTGTTTCTTCTTTGCTGTGCTTCTTCTTCCTTGATTTTCCATTCTCTGTGTATAGTGATATTGTCTACTGAAGCTATCTCTTTTCCTTCCTTCATCTTTCCACCTTCTGCTTTCTGTTGTTGTTCTTACATTTCACCTTTCCTCATTAGTCCTCAACTTCATGAGTGTCAATTTCTATCTTGTCTACTCTATTTTCTTTTGTTATTATTATTATTGACTTTTTCCTTTCAGCCCATTCTATACTCTTTCTCTCTCTCCTCATCATTCTGGCCTTTTAAATCATTCTATACATTTTTCTCTATTTGGTTTCCTATTCCATTATAAGTACTCAATTTTTTCCTCCTATTACTCTACACTGCCTACATGAGTTAAATATCCATTTAACTAAGTCTGATACAGACAACCTTGAAACTTTTATCAATATTACTAATATCCTTTTTCCTTTCTTACCTCTTTTGATTCCTTTGGCCCTAATCTTTTTCCTTCAAGAGAACATATAAAAAAGCAAGGAAATACAAGAAGAACAAAGTGTCAAAGAGAAAACTTAACACACATACACTGAACCACCAGCTAAATAAAACTCTAGAGCAGAGACAGAAACTAATCAACTGAATAAATCCATCAAGATGAAATGATGATCAGAGAACAACAAAAAATTACAAACCATACTAAGAAACAGGAAGACATGGACAATTCTAATGATCAAACTAAAAACCAGGAAGAGATGCAGAACATTGAACAACTAATCATAGTTGACCAAACAAATATCATGGAGAAACTTAATGAAATGAAGGAAGAGATTAAGGATATTAAGAAGAAACTGGGAGAATATAATGAAGAAATAGTAAACATACATAAAAAGATAATGGATATTGTGGTGATGAATGGCACAAATCAAGAAATCAAAAAGATGCTGGATTCACATAACAGCAGATTTGAACAGGCAGAAGAAAGAATTAGTGATGTGGAAGGGAGTACATCTGGAATCAAACAGATAGTAGAAGAGATAGATAAAAAGATAGAAAAAAATCCATCAGGGACTTAGGGATTTAACTGACAACACAAAATGCACAAATATATGCATTATATGCATCCCAGAAGGAGAAGAGAAGGGAAAGGGAACAGAAAGAGTGCTGAAGGAAATAATGGCTGAAAACTTCCCAACCCTACTGAGGGAGATGGATACACATGTCCAGGAAGCACAACGCATACCAAATAGTATAAATCCCAACAGGCCTACTCCAATACATATATTTATCAAAATGTCTAATGCTCAAGACAAAGAGAAAATACTCAAGGCAGCAAGAGAAAAGAGAACCATCACATACAAGGGAAGCACAATAAGATTAAGTACAGATTTCTCAACTGAAGTCATGGAGGCAAGAAGACAGTGGTATGATATAATCAAGGTACTAAAAGAAAAATCTTCCAGCCATGAATTCTCTATCCAATAAAGCTGTCATTCAAAAATGATGGAGAGTTCAAAATATTCACAGATAAACAGAATTATGAGAATATGCCAATAAGAAACTGCACTTCAAGAAATACTAAAGAAAGTTTTATAAGATTGAAAGGAAAAAACTGGAGAAAGAGAGTTGGAGGAGAGTGTAAGAACAACTAAAAAGACAAAAAGAGAAATAAAAACAACATATGATATACATAAACCCAAAGAAAATATGGCTGATGTAAGAAATTCATTGAGTATAATAGCATTGAATGTTAATGGATTAAACTCACCAGTCAAGAGACACAGATTTTCAGAATGGATAAGGAAATATGACCCATCTATATGTTGTCAATAAGAAACCCACCTTAGACACAGGGATTCAAGAAGGCTTAAAGTGAATGGATGGAAAACAATTTTACAAGGAATCAATAACCAAAGAAGGGCAGGAATAGCTATCCTAATATCAGACAAAATAGACTTTAAAGGCAAAACTATTGTAATAGACAAAGATGGACACTATATATAAGTAAAAATGGTAATCTTCCAAGAAGAGAGAAAAATCATAAATATTTATGTACCTAATCAGGGTGCCTCAAAATACATGAGGAAAACACTGGAAAAACTAAGTGGAAAAATAAATGCCTTTACGCTTATAGTGGGGGACTTTAATACAACATTATCATCATTAGATAGAACTTCTAGACAGAGAATCAACAAAGAAACAAAAACTCTGAATAATATATTAGAGGACATGAACCTAATAGACATATACAGAACACCACGTCCATATACAGTGAGATATACATTCTTCTCAAATGCATATGGATCATACTCCAAGATAGACCACACGCTAGGCTATAGAACAACTCTCAATGAATTCAGAAAGATTGAGAGTAAACAAAGTAATTTCTCTGACCACAATGTAATCAAATTGGAAATCAATTAGGGCCAGAGAAGCAGGTTAGGCACAAAGATATGGAATTTAAACAACACACTCTTAGACAAACAGTGGGTCAAGGAGGAAATCTCAAAAGAAATCAGTAACTACCTCAAATTGAATGAAAATGACAACACAATATATCAAAACTTATGGGATGCACCCAAAGCTGTAATGAGATGGAAATTCACAGCCATAAATGCATATATATTAAAAAAGAAGAAAGAGCTAAAATTGAAG
>JAQZBX010076251.1:0-14453 GCA_029593785.1 Cabassous unicinctus | reverse complement strand
TTTTTTTATAGAAATGGAAGAGCCAGTTATCAAATTTATTTGGAAGGGTAAGGGGCCCCAAATAGTCAAAAGAACATCTTGGTCTGTTTTTCAATCTCAGTATTTGATATAAGAAAAGTTTCTTTGACATGAAGTTATAGCTTAGAAAACTCTCTACTCAATCCTTCCAACAACTCTATAAAGAAGTTATTATTCATATTTTACAAATGAGGAAAAGAGAGGTAACTGACCCTAGGCCAAACAAGCGGAAAATGGAGATCAGAAATGGAATCCTGAGAGTCTGCCTTCAGAGCCTGTACTCTATGTTCTACTGCCTGGGACTAGATGAATAAGACAAATGTCCTCAAGAAGCTGATAGTCTAAAGGTAGTGCCAAATACATATCTAATTACCATGTAGTTTCATAAATGCAATAACAGATGTTCATATAAGATACAAGGGTGATCAAGAAGAATTTGCAGGGAGAAGGGTAGGATGCCCTTAGGGCGTGGAGCTTTCATTATGACGAGTTTATGCAAGTTCCCTTACCCAATGGGAAGAAAAAAATATAGCATTATCCCTGGGCTAAATTTTAATATTGTCACCTGTAAGAGCTCTTATTCAAGGTTTGATGAATCAGCTTCTCTATGTCAAAATAAAAGATACAAAAATATCCCTCAATGAATTCAAATGCTGGCAAGTAAACCCCTATTAAAAAAAAAAAAAAAAAGGCCAATATGACAATATGATACAGGTGAATATTTTCCAAAGTAAAGATTCCTGGTGGTCAGAAGTTCGAGTGCCTAAAAATTTAATAAAATAGTCCAAAGGTACAATTCTTGGGATGAATATATATGATCCCATTTAATATATTAACTATTAGACACAGAACAATAGAACCAAAGGATAGTGTCAAATTTTCTGGTGATTTAGGGGGGCTGAGAGTTTCCATTTCAGAGTCACAGTCACTTCTGCAAGGACTTGTCAAGATCTGGGCATGAAACAGTGGCAACAGAAATTCTAACAGCTTGAAGTAGAGTAAAGGACTTGGGGAGAAATAGATGTGTCAGAACTAGACAGAGAAGAGGGCCCATGTTTCATGGGCTTCGCTTAATCTTCTTCATAGGGTTTGGCAAAAAGCTACTTTGATTAACTCTTTGAGCTTTTAGCACTGGGAAGAGGGGGAAGATATTATTCCATGATATTTTACCCTATGGGACTAGGGAAGAAAGACCCTTCAGAAAACATAAGAGCCTATAAATTATTAGTAGTTGTATTGTAATTATTTAAGGAACATAATTGCTTAAGAAGGTAGGGGAAAAGGAAAGTACTTGCTGAGACTCTACCATAGTTCCCAAGGCTTACAGACATCAAATGACTAGGCATTCTTTTCCCGAATTCATACTAAAATTACATCTATAGTGCTATACTTGCCTTCATCTCATCCGGCAATGTCAAGTTTTCCCACTTATACTCAGTCCTGATAGTGTACAAACCTGTGTCATGAATAATTGTGTGATGTTAGCCACTTTCCAGCCTTCATGGCCCACTCCAGAATATAGTGTACTCATGTAAGTGTCGATGAAAGCTTAAGAAATATTGATTTCTGTTTTCTTTAGCACGTTCTAATATAAGTCTGGTCCCAATGCTGTAGCAACTTTAGGAGCCTCTTGCATTTAATAGAAACTGCTTATCTGTTCAGTTCTAATTCCTCATCTACAGTCCTATCAATTTTATCTTGTACTCTATTTTTATGGAAGTCCTTGGCACTTCCACTATAAAGCTTTCCTATAAATTAATAATATCTGTAAGCAGAGGAATTTCTGTACTACTCATTGATATCTCCCAAATTTATATAGTTTTCAGCCCAGGACTTCTATTGAACTCAACCTACATATCCAACAGCTAAATTCATAACAAAATCTGGATGTTTCACACTTTAAACCTGGGCTTATGCCCTATTGCCTATCCCCAAACTGCTCTTCTTCCATCCATATGCTCAACTAGAAACCCAGAAGTCAACCCTATCCCTCTCCCCACCAATGCTTATCAAATCAATTTGATTCACTAAAGTATGCCTCCAAAATATCATTCTAGTTTATCTTCTTTTGAACTCCATTGGCACCACCTAGTTCAAGCTGTAAACAACTCATCAGGACTATTGCAATAACTTCCAAGCTGGTCTTCCTGCATCCATGTTTGCTTTACTCCAAATCTTTCTCCATAGGACAGCCAAAGTAATTTTTTTCATGATACAAATCTGATGTCATTCTCCTTCCTAAAATTTTTTGGTTGCTTCCCATTTCCCTTAAGATAAAGAGAAATACTTTATATGGCCGTGCTGCCTATGGGATCTGGTCTCTATCTACTCCCCCTCACTCTCATTGCCAGTATTTTAAAAAACTGGGGTTCACATATCCCAGGGGGCCCATAAAATGATCCAAACAGGTACAAAAAGCAAAAGGCAATCACTAGAATTTCTAGTTCTATTTATTTTTATCTCATCTTTATTTGTACCTGTTTTACTGTAGTGGATGTACATAATTTATTTTTTTAATAAATATACCTATTTTGGAAGTTTGTGCTCTAGTGACATTTACTGACAAGCATGCATAGAGACCACCAGTCTATACTCCAGCTACACTGGTCTTCTTTTAGCTTCTTAAACACATCATGCTCTGCCCTGCCCCGGCTTTTGAGCACTGTGCTGCTTCTGCCTGGATGGATGCAGCATGTTCACCCCCAAGATTCTGATTTAAAAGTTCTTAGGTATGGTCCAGGCACCTCTCTTTTTAAAAAGCTCCTCAGGCAATTCTGATATGCTTGCCATTTGAAAATTTAATGGCATTAAATCATAAAGCGCTAGAAAGAGAGGAGTGAAGGAAAGGCTAAAGAGCCTTTTGTGAATTGGCCTGAAAATATAACCACCAGCTTATAAGGAAACTATCCATTCTGAGTTTCAAACAATTAATTTATAAATAAACTTTAGGAGAGAGCAAATTTGTAAGGTCGAGACTGCCTGTTTTTAATGTTCCAAAACACTTCAAGAATCTGTTATACATGCAGTTTGGGTATATATTGAGTTGAATAGGGTCCCCCCAAAATTCATGTCTACCCGGAATCATAGAATATGACCTTATTTGGAAATAGAGTCTTTGCAAATATAATTGGTTAATATGAGGTCATACTAGAGGAGGGTGGACCCTAAATCCAATGACTGGTATCCTTATAAGAAGAGGGAAATTTAGACACAGAGACACAGACACAGAGGAAAGTGGGCCAGGTTAACACCCAGGCAGAGACTGGAATTACACTGCCACAAGCCAAGGAACACCTGGGGCTACCAGAAGCTGGAAGAGGCAAGGAATGATTCCAACCCCCCCCCACCCCCAGGCTGTGGAGGAAGCATGGCCTCTGCTAACACCTCCATTTTGGACTTCTGGCCTCCAGAACTGTGAGCGAATAAATTTCTGTTGTTTTAAGCCACCCAGCTTGTGGTACTTCGTTATGGTAGTCTTAGGAAACTAATACAGGTGTAAGCACAAAATTAAGTTTTAGAGAAGGGAAAAAACATATGCTTAAGAAAAATTATTTGAGCAACACAGTTACTCCTCATAATTGGATGCAGGGTGGTTTAGGAGTTAAACAGGCCTGCATTTAAATCTTTGCTGTGACAAACCAAATGCTAGTTATATAATTTTATGAGCAAATCATTTAAACCTCTTACTCAGAGTTTCAATTTTTAATTTTTAAATTAAAGTACTACTTCTTCCTTTCATTGAGTACATAATGCAGATCATGCAGATCATGATGGTATTAATATATTTTATAACACTTAACATATTTTAAATTACTTAAGCATCAAAACATGAGGTGAATGTTACTACACCCACTTCATAAACTGAGTAAAATGAGAAAGAATAAATAACTTGCACAGGGACCACAAAAATGACAGACCAAAAAGGCCTTTGTGACACCAAAGCTAAAGCCTTAACTGCAGTGCTTTACACTGCCTGTCATCTAGCCAGCAAACACAGCTCTCAAACTCAGGACCCTTGCTAGACCTCATCAGTAACCTATTCCAATGAACTGAGCTAATCCACTTAGGGAAGATGCTGATATTGTTATTTTAACACCTATACCTGACTGGGAGATAATGAACCTAAGATACCTGCCATATTACCTGGCATAAAGTAGGGGCTCCAAAAAAAAGAACACCTGTACTTTAATATTCCCAGGAAAAGAGTAAGTCAAGCACACCTTGGAGTAATTGAATCAGGAATTTAACTCTGGGACAAGACTTCTTAAAATTCCATAAGTCTTAAGAGAGGACAGATTGCAATGGCATATTTTCCTCCTCTCACAGACTTTTGGAAAAAAAGTATTGAGGGCATAAACCACCTGAGAGATTTACAGCTTAAAGCAAGTCACTTTAAGGTACTGGAATCAGTCAGTGCTTACATGGAAAACTTTTTTAGGCCTATATGTTCATTGGGAATGCCATTCTTCTCTTGGGATTATTTCATAGATTTATTTCTTTCTGTTCCCACTTCTTTGTGTACTGATTTGTATAAATAATGCTGAATTCTTTTCCTTATCCACAAGCAATAGTTGTAGCTAGGTTACAACTATTCCTTTTATTGATTTTTTTTTTTCTCAGTTTGCACTTAAAGGAAAGAAAAATAAACATTTCACCTCTTTTTCTTTTAAACAATAAAAATTCCTGTCCCACTGTATCTGTTATCCTGAAAAATAGTGGAAAATCAGATTATTTTTCTGTTGGTAAAAATTAAGAAGCAGTATTTTCTTAAGTTAGTATATTAAGTTGGACATTTTTATTTTCTTTTATGGTGTGTGCTCAAAATACACTGTAATATTGCAAGTAAAATTCAGTTTCTGACTGAGATTTTGGTTTGAAATAATCACTTAAAAATGTAGTGTAATGTGCTATAACTCAATAAAACTGCAAAAAAAATGTAGTTTAGTGTTTGGAGAATAATACAATGATAACTAAGTGCTAAAAATTAAGATTCTAAGATGCTATATAATACACTGAATCTGGTTACATATTGAATGGTATTGATCTGATTCCAAGGAGCCAATTAATTAAGTGTATTTCCAAAATTGGGCCACAGATAGTTGATACAGTTATACATTCACGGTGAGCTAATTAAGCTTATTTAAAACTAGACAATGAGATGGAAGAAAAGAATGGTAGGGGAGCTAAGCAGGACACTGCACTATACAATTATCAAATGCTACATTCATTACAATAGTGTTGGCCTTTCTACCACAGAATGTCAAGAAGCTTGAAGTAGTACTCTTATACCAATTATCATTAGTAGTTAGATCAAAAGTAAATATATATCTCTTGCTAAAACTCCTCACAGCAGACAAAAGGCTATAGACATTTATGCTATAATAATTTAATGCAAGAGACTAATATGTCAAGCAATTCTGAAGACAGCAATTCTGTCTTCAGAAAAATTCAACTTTACTATACCAGACTATCTGAAAGAGATAAATAGTTGGAAAGAAGAGAAATGGGGAACCCTTTAATGTATTCATCTCCTTCCTTTAAAGGCAGTAAGTAAAATTTGTTGGAAGTATTAAACTGCTTGATGATTGCAATGTCATTCTTACACATCAACTTTTTAACATCGGAGACAAGACTTACATCTATAACTTTGCATTTGTAAAAATTATCCATTTACTCCCTCATTCAAGGAATATTTATTGACTAGCTGCTATGAACTAGGCATAGTCATTCAGGAGCAACTGCGCAGTCTGTGCCCTCAGAGAACTTACAGTCTAATGAGGAGAAAGGCTTTAAAAAAATAATCAGACAATTTAAATAAATACCATACTTAAAAAGGAAGGTAAGCTTTATAAGGGAGAAGTAAAGGTGGAGAGATAATAACACAAGGCTCTCATTTGGATTGCTCCTCTGAGGAATGACACTGAAGCCAAGACCTGAAGGATGTTAGCTAGCAAGAGTGGGGAGAGTGTTCCAGGCAGAGGGAACAGTGGGCATGGGATCGAAAAGGGCAAGATCAGCTACATAATTTGTGGGGCCAAAATGCAAAATGAAAATACAAGGTCCCTTGTTCAAAAATTAAGAATTAAAGGTGGTGACAGCAGGGCATTAAACTAAATGTGAGGTCCTTCTAAATGCAGCTGCACAAGTCACACATCCATGAAGCTACTCTGGGAAAAAAGGGATGCATGTTTGAGGGATCAAAGGCCAGCTGTTGGTTACAGTGGAGGCTTTACAAGAGGTGCAGAGGCACCAGCCAATAGCTCAGGGCTTCCGAGGACCTGTGTCATAGAGGGCTTATTACTACCTCCTTCATTGTTCTCCAAATATTTACTGAAAAGCTATTATGGAAGCATGGCATTCTCCTGGGTGCTAAGAGGAAGACAAAGAAGACAGTCTCTGCTTTTAAGGAGCTTACAAATAGTTCCATAACTTAGGGTAGAACATGATAAGTTCCACAAGAGAGGTATATGCACCAACTGTGGGAGATTCAAGGCATGAAGATTACTCACTTTGGGTAGAGAACTGCAAACACACAAACAAAAGAACTCCAAACTATAGAATGTGCAAGGCATGGGACTGTATAACACAGTGAACCATGTGGTGGAGGATGGACTGTGGTGGAGAGTACAAATATGATAGTGTTCTCTCATGAACTCTAACAAATGTACAATACTAATACATTAGCGTTAATAATAGAGATATATGGAAAAAATACACCAAGTGTACACTGTGGACCATAGTTAGTGGTAATAGTCTGATCATGTTCTTTCATGATCTGTAACAAATGTTCCACAACAATAAGGCGTTGGTGGAGGGGTGATGTAAGGGAATTCTGCACATTAATGCATGATTGTTTTATAAGCTCACAACTTCTCTAATTTAAAAATAAATAAGTAAACAAACCACCAAGGCCCCATACCAATCAGCAAATTTATACAGTTCCTACTTCTCAAACTAATGTGGTTTTGTTTTTGTTTGTTCTCTGTGTCAGTGTCATTCAATAAATAACTACTGAGCCTAAAACAAAACAAAACAAAACAAAACCCTCCAAACTGAGTGAAATTAGCTTTCTCCTCTCCTGCCTTTGGAGGAATGATTTAATACTATTATAAGAACAGCAAATACATCTAGTACTTCCTATGTGCCAGGTACTGTGTGATACATGCTTTACATGTTTTTAAATTCATTTTTAGCCTCATATCTATGAGGTAGGTGCCATTATCATCCTCATTTTACAGAAAAGAAAGAGAGGCACAGAAAGGTTAAAATAACTTGCCCAAGATCATACAGCTAGCAAGTGGGGCATTCACTTGAAGCCAGGCAGTCTGGGTCCAAAGTGCTTGCTCTGAACTACTATACTATACAGCCATAATACTTCAAGTGTTTTATTTTGCTTTGTTATATAAATCTACATGCTCAACTTGTCTCTCTTTTCTTTTTTCTCCCCGGTCTTCTGTTGTCACTTTAACCTTCTTCTCTACTGCTATATACATTGCCTGAAATTGGCTAAGAGATATACAACAAGAAAAATAATTTTCCTAAGGATTTTTCCATTTTTTATCATTTAAAGCCAGAGTTGACAGGAACAGCAATATGAAATATATTTAGGTATGAATTTCTGAAAGACGACGACATATACTTTCCTCTGGTACTGATGGCAGTTCCCTAACGTGTCTTTGTGCTGATAGCAACTAAAGCTCATATAGTTATGGATAATTACTGCGGACTTCCTGAGAACTGAGGACACTGAGTTAATCAAACTCCAGAAATCCACATTGGCTTTCAGTGCCTCCACGACCTGATGCTGGATCCATTTCTTACAGCTTTGGGAAGTGGCTGTATGTATTCATTAACTGAACAAATACAATATTCCAATACAATACTATGTGGAATGAAATTTAGCTACAGCACAGTCCTTTCATAAAGAAATGGACATTAAATTTTGTTTACTACCATAATAGAAATATAAGCCTTATGCTACTATGGTTTAGAGGAGAATGTTTTCACAAAACCATCAGAAAATTTAGGACAGACCTTAAGGAGGAGTTGGTACGTGTGTACAGTCCTAGGGGGACTGATCTAAGCCAAGGTGACCTTTCACAAGGATCAGGATTTTTTTTTTTTTTTTTTTTTTTTTTTGTAGATAGGAGCCTGTAAGGATTGGAGATAGTCAAGGCCATAGGTCTTCTCCCTACTTCCTTCCTACCAGGTAGCCCACCACAATGAAAGTAAAAGCCAGGCAGAACTCTGCTGCACACTTATTAGGAAACAGACACATATGTAACCTGTTTTTGAAGTCCAGTTCTCTATCCTTTAGGTATTCCCACAAAGATCTTGCAAGAACCATTCACCAATGCCAATATTCTTGCTGTCCTGATTTTGTGATAATCAGGGTAGGCTAAACATTTGCTATATTAGAAACCATGCATGTGTCCCCAGACCTAGTTTTTCTCCCTAGGTCTGGTTTTTAGAATGCTGGTGATAAATTAAGCCTGATTTATTATATGACCATCCTGTGTAGGAAAAGACTGTAACTTTGGGTATCTTTGGTCAACCTTAAGAGATATAGCAGGGGGACGGATGTGGCTCAGGTGGCTGGGCGTCCATCTCCCTTATGGAGGGAACTGGGTTCGATCCCTGGGACCTCCCAGTAAAAATAAAAAAAGAAAAATATAGAAGGCGTGTGGGCCACCAGGCCCCGTGCACGGGTGAGCCGCCAGGCTCCGGGTGAGCTGCCAGGCCCCATACGCAGGTGAGCCACCAGGCCTCGCAAGCCACACAGTAAGATGATTATGTAACAGGAGAGTGACACAAGGGAGAGCCAAGACAAGACCCACCGAAAAACCAGGAACTAAGGTGGCGCAGGCAGTAGGATGCCTCTCTCCCACATCAGAGGTTCCGAGGATCAAATCCCAGTGAAGACAGGAGAAGGATGAGAAGAGAGGAAACAGACATAGAGTCACCCAGTGAATGGACACAGAAACAGCAAAAACGGGAGGGGGGGGGAGTAAAAATGGATAAAAATAAATAAATAAATCCTTTTAAAAATGTATAGGGGAAGAAGATACGGACTATAGTGAGTAGTAATACTTTGACGATGCTCTTTCATGATTTGTTAACAGATATTTCACAACAATGCAGGGTGTTTGTGGGGGGGTGATGTATGGGAGCCCTGCATGATGTTATGCATGTTTGTTTTGTAAGTTCATGATGTTTACTGAACACTTATAGTTTATGTATGTTCATGTGTGAATGATATACTTCAATAAACTGTTTTTAAAAAAAAAAAAGAACTGTTCACCAGAAGGAGATGTGACAAAATTCCAGCGGCAGGACCCAGTCTACCTTCTGGTCAAACCAGTTTACAGCATATTCTGCTAGATGGTTGCCAGTATTCCCAAACAAACAGAGTGTGTACTCCTATGTAGGGGTACTTCAAATATTAATTAGTGAAGTCCAAAGTATAGACTAAAATTAACACACATTATATCACACTGTGTAGGTTGGAGTATTTTAATGGAAATTATAGGCAGTAAACAGTAGGGTGGGACTGTGAGAGGTACAGACAGGGTCAAGACATTCCAGATGGAAGCAACAGTTAATTATTGTTTATTTCTTTCCCATTCCATAAAGGACTGGCAGAAGGAAAACTGCTATTAGCAAAGGCACAGAGCTAAAAAATATGGGCCGTAAACTTCACTGTGCTAAGCAGTTAAGTGTGGGTAAGGAACTAGATATATCAGCATAAGTCACCTGCAGAGCAGGCTGGAGAGAATACACTGGAGTCAGATCTTAGGAAGATCTAGGCTGACACCAAATGATGAAAGCATGAGTGAGCCTATTTTGGTAGTTGCTAGTTCAGTGACCATAATTTTTCAAATACAAATCAAGCAAATGGCCTTAACAGATGTTTGTATCCATTCAATTTGGAATATGAAAGAACCAGAAAAATTAAACATTTTTGGATTGTTTTAATAGTGTAGAGGGCTTATGTGGCAGAATATTTAATATGAGAACTAGCTTTAAAAACAGGTAGTAGAAGGATCAAAACTGAGCTTTTAGGAACATTAATTTGAAACAGTGTAACAGGAGAAAGACAACAGTTGGAAGAATATTTAGGAAGATATGAAACTAGATAAAGAGAAAAGGCCTTTGTGAAGAAGGTGAGAGTAGAAATGGAAAGGAAGGAACCAATAAAAGAGGTTTTTAAGGCAATCTTTCCCAGTCATTTCAGATAAGCCAAGTGATACATCCGTCCCCTCCCTGGAACTTCTTTAGATTTAGTCTATACCACTCATGTAATAATCACATATGGCTGTGCATTATTATTTATCTTTTTTTGGAGTATGAATTTCCTAACCTGATTGAAGGGTCTTAAGACAAAAAATATAATAATAAAAAAATCCTGCCATACTTAAAGTTGGTAACTCCTGCTTCAACCTAACACAAGCTGAATTAGGAGATGCCTAATGTAGACTAATTCTATTAAGTATGTTCTTAATGTTTCATGTTTCAAATGCAATTTTTAATTGGTTATAATGTTGGAATAAAAAAAGATCCAGACTATGCCCATATATTTTCCTTGAATATGGTATTACAGGAGAGTTGTGATGACATGGAGCTGATAAGTGGGAAGATCTAGAAATTCACTTAACATAAGACATTTTTGCTACTTAAAAGATTGTGATATCCAATTTAAAATGGCAGTTTTTCTTGATATGTTTGACAGAGTCAATAATTATTACCTCTGTGCTAAGGGGCAATTTCTAAATTAGTGCATAAAAATAAAACTATTTGAGGAGACTATTTATTTTTGGAGCCATGTCCCAGCAATTGAGGATAGACCGGCGGACGGGAAGCCGCTAGCACCAAAGACATGATGCCAAGAGGGCCTGAGTCCTCTCCCTCTGCCACCGTACATATCAGGGGCCGGGACTGCACGCACAGTCCCCGCAAAGAAAAGGAAGGTTGAGGACACTTTTTATGCTTGCAATTAGATGGTGTTCACTAAATCTATTTGTTTTCTTTAATCTTGGGAGGAAAAACAGGAACAAAGTAAAAACATCATGCAGATTAAATATTTAAGACATGAAGAACAAATATACATCTAACAGCCATATATATCTAACAGCGAATAAGAATATATTTAAGAGAATTTTCATTTTGGGAAAAATTGACTTCATAAAAACGTAGTGAAAACAGTGCTGAATCATTTTTTTATGTAGAGAGTAAATCAAATGAGAATACATTTGAAATTAGGCTTGGCTACACATAGGTAAAGGAAAGGGCAGAAGATTAACTTTTTTGTTCCTTTTTAAGGTACATTTTCTGTAGTTTATACATGAATGGTCTTCAGAGCTTGGGGTGGGGTAGCCTTTATGTTCCCATTTCCATGGAAACTATTGGGAGACAAGAAAAATATTGTATGAGGAAATGTGTGTTTCAACCCTCACTTCCCTTCCACTCATCCAGCCCTCCTCATTTCCATGGGAACAGTGGCTGAAACCCCTCCAGCAGCTAAAAGTGAAAGCTCACTCACAGAATGCAGCTGTCTGACAGTCAGCTGAGAGCTGCAAATGGACAGTTTATAGCAGCTGTTAAAAAAATTTTAAATGGTATTTTCCCTAATAAATTCCCCAACTGTAATAATTTACAAAGGAAACTTACTATATAATTTGTGTTAGGAATACTGAAAGGGATCTTTTGAGGCTTAGTCTACTGCTGTCTCTCACAACTCCATTGTCATACATAATTTTAAAGAAAGATGACTGTGATAGGAAATACAGAGAAATAAATAGAATGCTGAACAAGTCACTCTAATGTCACAAACTGTTTCCAAATGTTGGTTGTGGAAAAAGTAAAAACAAACAAACAAAAAACAACCGAGAAAAGAGGAAAGAGAGGGGAAAGGATGGATCTAATTTAACATTTAAATTTTATTTACTACAAGAAACTATGTGAAGATTGTCAGCCACACCCAAAGAGTTGGAATACCAAGCCTACTGAACCTGACAAGAGATCTATACTAGAGAGAATTCCACAAACACACAGTATTGCTAACCAAATCTTTTGGATTCCTGAGTTTGAATAGAGAGGCATGCCTATATTTCTTTAGCTACTCTAACTGAAAAGGACAGGCCACACTTGCTAAAGACTGTCCAGTTTCCCTACGACATCCAAAGGTTTTAGAATACACATGCAAAATGATTTACGGATGGAAATCTATGTTACATACTATACTTTAAGCTCAACGGGAAGTATCCTCATCAATAACCTGAAATGAATGCCAACACTTAAAACATATATGAAGGTTGGGGGAAAAAAAAGAATTCTTTTTGTTTTACATGTCCATAACTTAAGTTTATCTCTTGAGGTATTTTTCACTTTTTCTTGGAGATGCTGTTATCTCAAGTTTTTCACTATTACTTGGCTTCTATTCACACATGCCTTGGGCAGAAACAAAACCTGAACATTATCATATTATCTGAACATTCAGCAGAATGGTGTTGAGAGTATTTGCCAAAAAGATAAGGAGAAATTACAGAAGCATTCTAATAGATCTTTCAGGCCTAAATGGACTTCTTATTCTTACCATAATCTTCCAAGTGATATTTCCAAGACAAGAATAAAAGAATAAACTATGGAGGAGATCCAATATAGGATAACCTGTGTGCACTGTTGAGTCAGGTCTAATTCTATTTAAGAAGCACATATTTAGGACCTATTTATCATATGGCAACAGGTACTGGTATTACTGAGATTTATGAATAAGGCAGTTTCTAACTTCCAGGTGCTTTTTTTTTTTTTTTTTTTAATGAATTATTGCTATTTTTCATTAGTCTTATTTTTTTAAATTATGGTAGCTTTCCTTCCCCGTCCTTTAGAACTTGATGTACTTGAGGGATGTCCTGAGAATTTGCAAGTCACTATTGGGTAACACCTAATTTAAGATATAAAATGCAGACTAATATCTGAAAATGAAAACGGTCCCTGGGTAATTCTACAAATGCTGGACTAAAGTAATAGATAAATTTGGGCACTTTCGAATTTTCAATAAAGCCTTTTCTTTCTCTCTTATTTATTTATTTATTGCCCCACCCCTGTTGTTTTGCTCTCGCTGTCTGCTCTCTGTGTGTTCTTCTGTGTCTGTGTGTCTTCTCTTCAGGCAGCACTGGGAACCGATCCTGGGACCTTCTGGAGTGGGAGAGAGGCGCTCAATTTCTTATGCAACCTCAGCTCCCTGGTCTGCTGCATTTCTTGTCTCTCCTCTGTGTCTCTTTTTGTTGTGTCATCTTGCTACGCCAGCTCTCTGCGTGGGCCAACACTCCTGCGCAGGCCAGCACTCCACGCAGGCCAGCACTCCACGCAGGCTAGCACTCTGCGTGGGCCAGCTCTCCCTATGGGCCAGATTGCCTTTCATCAGGAGGCCCCAGGAACTGAACCCTGGACCTCCCATATGGTAGACAGGAGCCCAATCGCTTGAGCCACATCTCAATCGCTTGAGCCACATTTGATAAACAAATTTTTACCGGCTAATGTAATATGTTAGTTTTATGAAGCATATTTTTATCTCTATAAAGTGGAAAGTGATTTAATTCATAATATAGATGGAAACTACTATGAAATTTGACAAGTTAAAGCATGCTTTAAATTAATCCAAGTTACTATTTTCTTGCTAAAAAATCATCATTTCTTTGTACTTCATGTTCTCAGCAATTCTATCATCATCAGCACTAGTGATTGGCTTTCATTTTGGAGATATTTTCCACTCAGAAGCAAAGTTAAAATGCAGATGCTGAAAAAACGGCATCAGACTTGCTTTCATACCCAACGTCATAGGGCATATATTGACAATCAGGCTTTTAATAATTACTGTACAAACTAGTGTCATGAGTCTTAATGGAATCACAAAAAATGCTGTAATCCCAAATGATAAATTCATGAATTGAAAAATCAACTATATCATAAATATCAGAATTCTAAATTTTTCATATTTCCTTTTTCAATTCCAACAGTTTCCTGAGACACACTTTCAAGAGCTTGTTTATAAAGGAAAACTCATAGGGCCTGAAGAAAATTAAGCCAAAGTCCATATTAATTAATTTAGCCCTCTTGGCCTTTATATTAAATGTGAGTGGGTGTGTATTTTTGTATCTGTTGCTCCTAGTTCAGAAAAAGTCAAGGGTATCACACCTAGATAGTCTCAAAACTTTTAATCACGTGTACTCAGAAACAGAGAACCCAGAAACAGTTACAAAAAATTTGTGGAAAAACTAAAAGGCTGAGAACAAAGAAAACGAAAAGTCAGATGTCAATCTCCTTTTAAGAAAGAATCAGGGAAGCGGGAGTGGCTCAGTCGATAGAGCCCCCGTTTACCATGTGGGAGGCCCTGGGTTCGCTTCCAGGGGCCTCCTTGTGAGGACAGGCCGGCCCGC
>JAQZBX010076250.1:0-14459 GCA_029593785.1 Cabassous unicinctus | reverse complement strand
AATTTAGCAACTCCTCAAAGAATGCCACTTTTGCAAAGCTATACAGGAAAAGCTAGGAAATGCCAAGGGGAGGAATCCAGTGCCTACCCTCAAGGAGTTTAGCTCAATTCAATAAATGTTTATTATGTGTCTCTTCTGGTGTTTACCACCTGAAAAAGATTGATTTTACCATGCCATGTTGTGTTATAAGTGCCATAGAATTCAAAGACAAGAGGGTTAGATCAGATACTAGTTTAGGAAAGACTTTCTAAAATCAGAGGCTAGGCACAGAGGGGAAGGCATTGGCAAATAATTACCTGAATGCCAGGCATCAAACCTGGCATATTCTATGCATCATCTCATTTTTTAAATACTACCTTGTTTGTAGTTCTTATAAGTTAAAGAGATTGGAAAATATGGTTAGCAAAAATGTGATTATGCCATATATACTATTTTATAACCTGGTTCTGCCATTTCTAATGTCATTAAGTATGCTTTTTACTTCTAATGATTACATAATTTATTTAACCATTCCCCTTATAACTAAGTAAGGTAAGAAGATGTAAATGTAGGAAAAATAAAACCATTAAAGTATTAGCATATATATATACATGAATAATTATATGTCTTGAGGGTGGGGACATTTTTTAATACATGATATTAAAGGCAGAAACATTAACAGAAAGTTTTGAACGTGTAAAAATGTTAAAACCCTTTTGATATCAAGAGTACTATAAAGTAAATTTAAAAGGTACTGTCTCATTTAATTCTTACAACAGCTTTATGAAGTAGGTGTTTGAACTCCTTTTAGAGAAGAGGAATCTGAGGCACAAAGAAATAGTGTAGAGATCATTGGACGTCTGTGAAATGAATCATCTTGGTGAAAAGCAAAATCTAGTAGAAAAAGAGGCAGTGAGGAGGGAGCTTGAGTTTAGTCTTTACAGCAGCCTTGGGTACGAATCCTAGCTTTCCCACTTCAGGCAAAGTTATGGATGAGCTTTGCTTTAGACAGTTAAAAATAGTATATTTTTGTTCTATCCTTTAACGTGTTCACTTCCAGACCCTTTCTCTTTATAACTTTTGCAACAAAAAAGATAACTTTTTCAGGTGTGTCTTCAAATGGAAAATTTCAGAAACATCAAGGGCAGGCAAATTAGATGCTGATTACAGAAGGCATACCCTTAAATAGTAGGAATTATTGATGCCTCATTTAAACATAGAGTAAATATAGAGTATTGGAGTAAATTGTATAGATGATTAACTACTTATTGAAGAGACAAGACAAAAAACAAAAAGCCAAAATTGTACTAGCTGTATCAATTGGCTAAAATAAAACGAAAAATTGATTACACCTATCATCATAGTTTGTCAGTGGGAAAAGAAATGAAAACATTAAAATATAAATGTTTTTATGTCATATTTAGGTGAATCCAATCAAGTTAAAAATCCCACCACATCTTGGATATGAGCAGATGGCTCATTGATTGTGTAGAGTAAAATGTTTCTGTACAATCTATCTAAAATTTGACTCAAAATGAGAATGTAGTGCTTACCTCTTCTGGAGTCACAAAATTTATGCCATGTAATAACCTTGACACATTTACAGAATCATGTTTAATGGGCCCTCCAGAGCTCTGGTGAATACCACCATTTGGTCTGTTTTCTACATTTTTTAGGATTCTCGACAAGCTGTAAGAAATGCAATATCCATTATAAAGTTTTTGCCTCTAGCTCATCTACTGCTCTCTTGAAGAAGTTTAGCAAAAAGGTCAAGGACTGTATTTTCTTTATTAATGTAAGTCAAAACTGAATTTAAGAGATTTTAATAGATGTTTAAATTACAGTGTTTGAATCCACACTACTATATTAAGGTTTTTAGCATTAGATAATCTTAACATGTACCTGCTTAAAAATGAATGGGATTTATTGTTTATTAATTCTAAGTATATATATTTTTGGTATAAAATATGCCTATCATATTTTACCATATTGTTTATTAATTCTAAGTATATATATTTTTGGTATAAAATATACCTATCATGTTTTACCAGTGCATTTTATTTTTCTCCCAAACAGATAAACAATCAGATCCTGTATGGAAGAAGTCACCAAAATGCATCTGCCATTATTAAGACTGCCCCATCAAAGGTCAAGCTGGTTTTCATCAGGTAAGATAGATACAGCTGATTGGCTAAAAATTACAAGGATCTCTTCTGGAGATGTTATTATTTGTGTAATTATTGTTATTTGTGTTTGTCTTTGGTTTGTCTAACAAAATCACTGTCCATTTAAAAGTACATTTTCCTTTTCTCACTAAGTATAGATTGTTTTGATTGAGATTCTCTTGTTATTTGTTTTTTGTGTTTAACATGATAGAACTGGTAGTTGAAGCTAGTATTTGTATTTCAGTTATAAAAAATTCTTCCCTTCCTGGTTCTGATTATCCTTCATATAAATATAATAGACCCCTTTAGCTTGTCCTCTTCCTATCACCATCATTTGGTAATATTTACTGACTCATTTATGTCTTTACCAAAGAATAGGCAAGAAAACAGAATCAAGGAAATTTATATGAGCTTCATATTAAGAGCTGGTGAGAAATCCAGAGTAGAGGAGACATCAGCTTTGTCATCTAAGATTGTGTTGTATATTTGGGGCTCCACATTTACCCATATCTTGCCTGCTAGTTGATTGTGCCCTCTGGTATAAGTGAATCAGAATTAGGAATCTTCATTGTAGCCCTCATTGTCATGTCAGCAATGGAATGAGGTTGATTGATTTTTTTCCCCCCTCATTTGCTATTATTTGCTGAAAACACAGGTAAATCTGTAGTATTTTTAGGCAATGTAACCATCCTTCTATGTTTACTGCTACTCTTTATTCTTTTCCCTCTGTGCTTCAGTTTTATAAGCTGTAAAATGGGGATAATAAAGCACCAACCTCATTAATTGTGATAGTTCAATAAATCGAAAATGCCCAACATAATGCCTAGCAAAGAGTAAGGGCTTGAATGAATGTAAGCTGGTATTTTATTATGGCGATGATCATTTTTATTTTTCTTCTTCTCACTAGTTACTGATCAGTAAGACCTTCTATCCATTCCCTGGGGGCTAATGGGGAGGGGGGGAGGTCTGATGGGGGTAGCTTTCTTCCCAGATATGGGCACTAATGGAAGTGATTTAAACATTACTTCCTGTGACATCACTTGAGACTTCCTGGGTGTTGCTGCTTTGATCTTGAAGAAAATCCTAAATTTGGTGCTCTTCTCCTACCCAGTAGCACTTTCTGGCTTTCCAGTTTTATTTTCAGAGAGAAAAACCTTTTCTTTCTTGTATCTCTTTGTGTATTAAGACAACCCCTTCTGGCTTACTACCCTGAGGTCCTCTGTGTTAGACACTGTAGCCTTGAGCAGTTTGATGTAATTATGAAATTCCAAAAATAGATATTGGATTATGCTTGTAAACTGATCTGTTCATCTGGGCATGATTAAGTTCTAATTGGGGCTTTGATTGGGCCATGTCAGTAGGGTGTTGAGCCCCACCCCTTGGAGGGTGGGGGAATCAAATATAAAAGGCAAGGCAAAGAACAGAGTTGAAGCAGTTTTGATGTTGGAGTCTTGAGCTGGAGCCCTGAGAAGTAAGAGCTTGGTTGTGAGGAAGCAGAGAAGGCCCCAGGATAGAGACAAGCCATTAGCCTGATAGTCTACAGCTGGCCTTGTGAAGAGAAGCAAAACCTAGAGAGCCTCATAGTCTACAGCTGACCTTGTGGAGGAACTAGAGGAGCTAAGACCAGAGAGAAACGCAGCCCAGGGAAGAGAGGAACCCAAGAAGCCTGAACCCTGGCAAACGTTGGCAGCTGCCTTGCTCCAACACGTAGCAACAGACTTTGGTGAGGGAAGAAATTTATTCTTTATGGCCCAGTAACTGTAAGCTTCTACCCCAAATAAATACCCTTTATAAAAACCAACCAATTTCTGGTATTTTGCATCAGCACCCCTTTGGCTGACTAATACAGACACCAACCTCTTTTTTCGGTCTGCTTGCCCCTCCTGTTGCCAGAGGTTATGAAATTAGAGTTAGAGGATGAAAACATGAACAGACATGGGGACAGGTCAGCCACACAAGAGATTAAGGTGTTGCCCATCGAGGCAATTCCATACAGATGTTGTGTTTAGGTTGAAAGCTTCTTATACAAGTTAATAGCTAAAAGTACAGCAGGCAAACTAGGCAGTAAAAAGACGCATGTGAGTATTGTATTTCAGTTGCAAAATAATTAGGAGGTACTATGATCCTGGGAAATTACCAGAAATTAAGCCCTCAGAAAGATTACTGACTCAGTGACCTTGGAAAACTGACATCTCAGCTCTGAGCCTCGGTTTCTTCGTCTGTAAAAGAAAATGCTACTGCCTAGCACAGAGGGTTGTGGGAAGATTCCATGAGATTCCATGTGCCTGGCACATACATGCTCAGTGCCTGGCAGCTGCTGCTGCTGCTGCAAGTGCTGTCATTACCACAACTTGTACCCCTTCAGCATCTTGGAGGCATTTATTACCTAAACTGGGTCATCCCATTTTAAAGAAGGCAGAAGATATCCAAAGGAAATCTTCAATGCAATTAAGTAGTTGGGAAATAGAATCCCTCCTCCTTCAATAAAGGTTAAATGATTTGAAATTATTTAGAATACAGAAGAAAAAGCTAAGTAGAAATTTAATAATAGCAGTAAAGCCCCCCCCCCATTACTTTAGTTTCTGATGATTTCAATTTTGACTTTTCAGAAGAGAGCAGAATTAAGGAAAGAATTTGTTCAATAAGTTAATGTTGTAAGCACGATCGAGGATATTGCTAAATGCTCGTTTGCTGGAAATCATTTTAAGTAATTTATAAGTATCAATGCACATTCAAAATGTTAATCTAATTATAAACCTTTCTTGCATGGTCATTAAATTATAGTGCCTAGCACATAGTGGGCATTCAGAAAGCTCTATTGAATAAATTTCCTTTCAGCTTCCACTAAGTAATATTGAGTTATTTATTCTCCAGAGGCAACAATAATCCTAAATTAGTTTAATTTATATTAAGGATTTAAACTCACACACATATATAATTTCACAATATTCCTCATATCTCAATCCCTCTTTCCTGAATTAGGAAGGTTTTCTACTATATTAATACGATGAAGAATGAATTGTTGTATTTGTCAGTGCAGGGATCCAAGGAGATTAATGATCTTGCCTGCAGCCATACCTTCCCCCACTATCGAAAATTAAATGTCATGTATCACAACTCACTTTCCATTACTTAATTACATGTGGAAAATGTGTACTGTGTAAAAACTCCTGGGGCTAAAGGAGGCCAAATGAAACTAAAATACTTGAGAAGATGTAGTGCTGGCTGTCAAGCCCTACTGAATAAAAGTGGACTCACCATGGAATCCACTTTACTGAATTGATTGAACACATATGTCTGTTTTCATAATTACAAATATAATATGGCCCGTTATCCTCTGGTCATGTCACTGAAAGCTGATATTGACTTGAAATTAACATGAATTTCAGGGTCTTCTTTTGAAGGCCATCTGAAAAACCAACTTGAGTACCTGGGTTATTAATCCCTATTGTGCTCTTAATTCTTTGGATCCTGTTTTGATTAGTAGGAAGGAAAAAAAGATTGTGGGCAGAAGCCTGGTTTTTACTTTCATAAAGAACATTCATTCATTTATTCAACAAGTATTTACTGAGTGCCTACTTTGTACTGGTGCTGTAGAGTCAGTAATGCAAAGAACACAATCTCTGCCCTAACAGAGCACAGGAAGGACAATATAAGTGCTATGATGCTGTAGGAACATGTAGGAGACACAGCTAACCTAAACTTTGGGGCCTGTGAGAAAATGCCACAAAGAAAGAGCTGCTTAAGCTGAGACCTGAAAGGTAAATAAGTCATAGGATGTACAGAAACCCAAAGGTTCCAGAATTGGATGTTATACCCACTATACCTAACCATTTACTCAAAAAACAAAACAAAAAAAACAGGCCTTCTTTAGGAAATTACCATTGAATAGTAGAGCTGTATACACGGTGTATTTTGAATTCTGTATGGAAGCATTTTTCCGACTTTCACAGACCTTTAAAGAATGCAATGCCCTTTTTCAAATGTACATGCATATACATGTATATATGGCAAGACGGTTTGAGGAAGAGGGCTGTCATTAGCACTGAACTCTGTTAGGAGCCACAGGGAGGAGGGAAAAAGCATCACTCTCCTACAATTTCAAGGCCCTTCTATTTCTCTTTTTAGTTGAACTGTATAATAGACCCATGTGAGTTCTGAAGTGCTGACTCTTGCTTAATTCTTTCCAGTATGTGTTTCCTGCACTATCCATTTTAAATAACCATGTTAATTATTTATTAATTTTGTATTTGTAAGCAGAAGCATTTTAGTTCAAGAACAAGAGGTGCTTAGACTGTTTTGTGTTTTGATCTTCTGTCAAAGACATTAGATATTATACATCCAAATAAAAAGCATTATTCCCTCTGAGATATTGTGGTAACCTTGGGAAGATGCACATTTAATCCAATTGTAATTACACTGGTCACATATTTCTCAAATCATCTTAAAAGCCTGTTGCTTATTTTTTTCAATATCCACAGTAGTAGTAAATTTTTTTCCTCTTTTGAGGGTGATTTTAGATAGTCTGAAGTGGTGAAAGCTTTATAGGATCATTCATGAATTAGGTGAATTCAATGAATTAGGTGAGTGTTGCTACCAAACAACAAGCCCATCTTTCTTGATGACTTGTAAAGTATCTCCGAGAATTAATTGCACTATTTCATGGACAGAATTGGTAATTTTTTTCTTTGCTACTCCAATTCCTCAAGACAGTATCAGCCTATAAGACCTTGTGGGAATTATGACTATATTTGTGTCACCTCTTTTGGCACCCCGAAACACTAAATTGGGATGGTCATCAGATGGTCGGAAGCAGAGTGGGTATCACCATCCCCAAATCCTAAGATTGAGGAATGAACAAACATAAGGGGGAATGCAACCATGGACCAAGGTAGAATTATTATTCTAGTAATGGAAGAACTTGTATCATTGATATAAAGACAGTAGTCACCAGAGGTTCTGAAGGGAGGAATAGGAAAGAATAGGTGTGACATGGGGCATCTTGGGGAGAGTGGAATTGTTCTGCATAATATTGCAGTGACAGAAACAGGCCATTATACATTGTATCAAAACCTATAAAATTGTGCTGTACAAAATGTAAACCATAACGTAATCTATAGACCATAGTTAGTAGCAATGCTACAATATGTGTTTGTCAGTTTTAACAAATGTACCACACTAATGAAAGTAGTTGTTAATGGAGGAAAATGGGGGAGGGGTGGGGTATATGGGATACCTCTATATTTTCAATATAACATTTAGGTAATCTAAAGCATCTTTAAAAATAAAGGAAATAATAATAAAACAGCAAATCCAGATGCCTGACTTCCTCTGTGGAAGCTAAAGGAGCCAGTCATAAGATCTAAGCAAGGGCAATATGGCATCTTACACTTAAATAGGAAGCATGTAATTCAAGTGATTTTATATGAATGCTGTTTATTCTTCAAGCCACAGCGCTTGATTAGACCTTCCTGCTCTGAGATCATTCTACTTCCTGCTTCTTTGTCTTCCGGAGGTCTGTTCCAAGTCTGGCCCGATAGCCTTTTTGTCAGTTTTGTGAGCTCCCATTGTGCCTCCAATAAATTCCCTTTTGCTTAAGCTAGCCTGAAATCATTTCTATTGCTTGCTGCCAAAGAATTCTAATGAATGGGAGGGGTGATAAAATATAGAGCTACCTGGACAAATCATGAGCAACCAGAGTGCAATATTTGGTTCTCTCTGTGTATTTTCTTATCACATGTAGGCTTTTAGCTTTGATTCTGAAAGTTTTTTATCCTTCAAACTTCTTTAGCAGAGCACAAGACCTCTCTGACAAGTCTTTACTGTGGATCTCTTGTGTGACACATTTCCATTGTCAAAACATTCACTGGCACTTGAAATGAGATTACCATGATTATCTCCAAGGAATCGGGCAGGATTTATCTCTAGAGGTAGAGTCACCTTTCCCAGCACATGACCTTTTGACTAAGGCTGGATATCTGAGCAGCCAGGAATAAGAGGAGCATGGCTGAAAGTAGGCAGCCAACAGTATCGACTACACTATTTTTTAAGAAAGAATCTCTGTTAAAAACTTATTAGGTGAGTCATCCATCCCATCCAGTCCTAAGGTCCCCCCATCAACCCATGCCCAACCCCTCCTATCACATATTTTAGGAGCCAACTTTTCTTCTGCTCAACTGGCAACAGTTATATTAGAACTTGCCCTGGGGCTACATTTGTAAATGTGGGTCTGGGTGCTGAATTACTCCCAGCAACCCTCATAGATGATTGACATAATTTGGAAGTGCCAAGTAAATAGAGTCCATAATTCTACCATCATTGGAGTTTTTAATTTGAGATTCAGCATATTCAACTATTTTGGATGTTTCTTCCAGTTATGAATTGGAAACTATTCAATCTGTGCATACAGTTAGAAATATCTGAAGAAAGGAATTTTGCTCTCACTGAGATATCATGGTTTGCTTTGTTGTATATGTTACTACTTCTGGCTTATTTACATGAGCTTTCCTGTCTGAATATTAATTCAGTGTCATATTCCAACTAATATGGCAAATATAGAGTTTATTTTTTCTGTCCTCAGGTGTCTCACATCACTCTATTTAGTGCAATCAGAAAATAACATGCCCAGCCTGTTTAATTGTGTTTATGTGTTCCTCATTTATTCAGCTTTTCTTGTTTTTGTGTACCTTAACCATGTTCTGGGCACTAAATTTAAGTTGTAATCATTTTAGAACAGGTTGCAAAAAAATTAAATCAACCTACTCAGCAACACAGGCTGAATTTTTTTTTAAATATATATTTTTATTTTTTTTTAAAGATACCTAGATTACACAAATGTTACACAAAAAAAATGTTAACAAAAAAGGGATTCTGCTCCCCACACCTCCCACACCCTCCCACATAAGCAACATCCTTCATTAGTGTGGCACATTTGTTGCAATTAATAAACGCATCCTGGGGCATTGCTTCTGAGCATGGACTATAATTCACATTGTAGTTTACACTCTCTCCCACACAATCCTGCAGGCTATGGGAAGATATATAATGGTATATATCTGTCATTGCAATGCCATTCAGGACGATTCCCAAGTCCTGAAAAAGCCCCCACATTACACCTGTCTTTCCCTCCCCCTGCCCCTAGATCCTCCAGTGGCCACTGCCTTCACATCAATGCTGTAATTTTTTCCATTGCTAGAATCACAACAAGTCTATTGTAGAATACCAGTAAGTCCACTCTAGTCCATAGTCCATTCCTCAATCCTGAGGATTCTGGGATGGTGTATTAGTCAGCCAAAGGGGTGCTAATGCAAAATACCAGATATCGGTTGGTTTTTATAAAGGGTATTTATTTGGGGTAGAAGTCCACAGTTACCAGGCCATAAAGTGTAAATTTCTTCCCTCACCAAAGTCCATTGCCACATGTTGGAACAATACAGCTGCCAATGTTTGCCAGGGTTCAGGCTTCTTGGGTTCCTCTCTTCCCTGGGCTCAACTCCTCTGCTTCCTCCACAAGGCCAGCTGTAGACTATCAGGCTAATGGCTTGTCTCTATCCTGGGGCCTTCTCTGCTCCCTCACAACCAAGCTCTTACTTCTCAGGGCTCCAGCTCAAGACTCCAACATCAAAACAGCTTCAACTCTGTTCTTGCCATGCCTTTTATATTTGATTCCCCCACCCTCCAAAGGGTGGGGCTCAACACCCTACTGACATGGCCCAATCAAAGCCCCAATTAGAACTTAATCATGCCCAGATGAACAGATCAATTTACAAGCATAATCCAATATCTATTTTTGGAATTCATAACTATATCAAACTGCCAAACTGCTACAGATGGTGATGTCCACTCCACCTCTAATTGAGAGGGGGCTTTGATCTCATACAGTCCATGGATGGGACTCTCTTGCTTGCAGTTGTAGGCTCTTTTGTTTCCTTGGTATGGTGGTTGTCAACCCTCACCTCCTTGTTAGTTGTTCTGGGTGAATCCAATGAACTGGAGAGTAGGCGTTGCAACTCCGCCGAGGCTCAAGGACCAGCTGGCACATGGACAGCCGAAAGATTCAAGTCTCTTGGATGTACATGTACCAACTCCAGCACCAAGTATAGGTTCAAATAGAAGGGACAGATGAACCATGTGTAGGGAAGCCATAACTGAGTCCAACTCTGTCCCTCTCATGAGCACAAACTCCAAAGTAGGGCCCACCGGCAAAGCACCAAACTCCAGGGCTATCTGCCCTGACCATAGGACCTGGGTATCTCCAGAGCCCTCAGGAGCCCCACTATTTGAGGTAATATCTACTTTGGCCATCTATGAGATCCTGCTGAGATAACGCAGGATACATATAATTCTCTTTTATTGGCATAAAATAAGATCCTATGGGTTTGATGAAAGTCAATTTTCCAAGTGACAAAAATAGAACAGTCCTGAATACAATAATGATTTTAAGTGATCATTTTAAGTGTAAATAATATACTCAAAATATATTCCCATCACACTTTCACTCTTAGAAGAGATAGAAATTCTCCTTGGACATATCTCAGACCTTGATAAATGAGACATCATGTCATTCTCCACACACATGTGCACACATCACATACTCATGCCCATTAAATGAAATATTTGTTTTTTGTCTCATTCAGAAATTGTTGTCATGCACTCATTGTACTTTCCTGAAGGATGAATATGTCCTCCTCAAAGGGTTAAGGGTTAATGGCTGAATAAATTAAAAGACACTGAAGACTTGGTACCTGGAAATTTCTAAGACTCACCATCATAAGACCATAAAACGTTACATGTTAACTGTTGTTATTGTGCTTTAGAGCTATGATATTTATAGTAACTCACAAATCTGTTAGAAGACAGTATCCCAAATTTATAGATTTAGAAACCAATACTTTAAAATATTTTTTGGTATATTATTTACATGTTATCAGTGATAGAATTTGTACTTTTGCCTAGGTTTGTCCAGATTTAGATTTCTTTCCAGGATAGCATTTTTGTCTTACAGTATACCTATAATCATGAATTTTTTAACTGGTATATAGTTTATACTCAATGCAGTAGGCTCTAAGTGTTCAGTTTGTTGAGTTTTGTAATTGCATATACCTGTGTAAGTATCAAGTGAAACAAAAATATAGAACATTCATCCACGCCAAAAAGTTTGTTGGTGCCCCCTTCTACTCAATTCCTTCTTCCCCCAGAGCCAACCATTTCCTGATTTCTGTCACCATGGAATAGTTTTGCCTGTTCTTGAACTCCATGTAAATGGAATCAAATAGTATGTATTCTTTTGGGTCTGGCTTTCATTTAACATAATGTTTTTGAGATTCATCTATGTTTTTATATATATCAATAGTCTGATCTTTTAATTATCAAATAATATTCTGATGTATGTAAATATCACAATTTGTTGATCACTTCTTCTGTAGATGGACGTTTGGGTTGTTTCCAGTTTTTTACTATTATGAATAAAAGCCAAATTATGAATTAGGTATAAGCATGTTTCTCAGTCTGCCAGGGCTGCTATAACAAATACCACAAGCTGGTTAGCGTCAACAAAAGGAATTTGTTGTCCCACAGTTTTGGAAGCTAGAAGTCCAAAATCAAGGCACTGGCAGGATGATGCTTTCTCTGAAGTCTGGTGGTGCCTAAACGGCAATCCATATCCATCTTTGCCTCCATCACAAGGCCATTTGTCTCCTCCTGTCTCCTACTGTGTCCACATTTTCTCTGCTTGTAGGGACTCCTGTCATTTTGGATTAAGGCCTACCCTGATTCAGTTTGGCCTCATCTTAGCTAACAGGATCTTCAAAGACCTATTTACAAACTACAGATTACATCCATAGGGTTGGGGCTTAAGACTTGAACATGTCTATAGAGATTCCATCTCATCATGAGTTTCCATGATCCCCAAGGCAGAAAAAGGAAATGTGGTTAAACAAATACTGTCTCAACTCCAAAGGGGAAGAAAACTATAAGCCAGAGGATTTATGAACAGCCCTAGTCACTATCACTAAATAGTACTGAGGGAATTACACTCAAGTTTACTATTTATCATTCTCTCTGCTCTATCAAATAAAATAAATATTTAAGCCATTTTTAATCACTATATCTATATAAGGGATGGATATGATAGCTATGGTATCCAGAATTCATATTTGAAATTTAGGCAGATTGCAGTTATATACGAGTGAGCATACATAGAGCCTTGTATGCATCTTCACCCTAATGAAAATTATGAAATAGCTTTAAGAGTAAATTATGACCTAATAAAACTTTTCCTTATGGTGGTTATGGGAATTTTAGCTTGGACATATGAGAGAAGAAGACATCTGTTGCCCTGGGACAGCCTATTAATATGGAAAACACTGTAGTATAGTGGTTGAAAGAGTAGGTTTTGGAACCAGACTGCCAGGTTTGAATCTCAGCTCTTCTTATTAGCTTTGTGACTTTTATAGCTTAGCCATTTTGCATTTTAATTTGTTTAAACAACAGGAATAAAAAAAAATTTTTTTAATGTAAACAAAAGGAATTTACTGGCTCACAGTTTTGAGGCTAGGAGAAGTCCAAAATTGAGGTGTCAGTAAGTCAATGCTTTTTCCTTTGAAGACTGTGGTATTCTGAGACTGGCTGCTGGTAATCCTTGGTCCATGACTTTTCCATCATATGGCAATGCACATAGCAGTGTTTTCTTCTTTCTCTTCTGGGTCCCAATTGACCTCCAGCTTCTAGCCATTCCTTGTAGCTTCTCTCTTTCTGTGTCCAGTTTCCTTTGCTTATAAGGACTTCAGCCGTATTGGATTAAGGCCCACACTCATTCAGTTTGGGCACATCTTCAAAGGTCTTGTTAACAAATGGGTTCACACCCACAGGAGTAGCAGTTGGGCCCTGAACATGCCTTTTGGGGGAGTGGGGACATGATTCAATCATCAACAAATAATTGAAACTAACACATAGAGTTGTTATAAAGGTTAAATGAGTTAATAATTGGTAAAGCACTTAAAGCAGGAACAAATGGTAAACACTCAAATGTATTTCTGGTAACCATGTTTTCCAAGTCAGAAAGTTTGTTGTATAATAATTTTTTTCTTGCTGTGTAACAAACATATGTACAATGTTGGCTGTGGATTTTTCTTGTATGCCCTGTATCATGCTAAGGAATTTTCCTTCTATTCCTATCTTTCGAGTGTTTTTATCAAGAAAGGATGCTGGAGTTCATCAAATGTCTTTTCTGCATCGAGATGATCTTGTGGGGTTTTTTTCCTTCCTTTTGTTTATGTGGTGTGTTACATTAATTGATATCCTTGTGTTGAACCACCCTTGGATACCAGGAATAAAACCCACTTGATTATGGTGTATAAGTCTTTTAATATGCTGTTGGATTCTATTTGTAAGTATTTTGTTGAGAATTTTTGCATCTCTATTCATTAGAGAAATTGGTCTATAATTTCCTATTCTTGTAGTGTCTTTATTTAGTTTTAGTATTAAGGTGATGTTAGCTTCATAAAATGAGTTGGGTAATTTTCCCTCTTCAACTATTTAGAAGAGTTCAAGCAAGACTAGTATTTCTTCTCCAAATATTTGATAGAATTCACCTGTGAAGCCATCTGGTCCTGGACTTTCCTTTGTTGGGAGATTTTTTTAAATATCAATTTTATTGAAATATATTCATAAACCATACAGTCCATCTAGAACAAGAATAAACTCAAAATGGATCAAAGACTTAAACATAAAAGCCAGGACTATAAAACTCCTGGAAGGTAATGTAGGAAAATATCTTTAAGATTTGGTAGTAGGAGGTACATTCTTAGACCTCACACCCAAAGCATGAACAATGAAAGAAAAAATAGATAACTGGGACCTCCTCAAAATTAAACACTTTTGCACCTCAAAAGACTTTGTCAAGAGGATGAAAAGGCAGCCTACTCAATGGGAGAAAATATTTGGAAATCACATATCTGACAAGGGTTTAAGATCCAAGATATATAAAGAGATCCTACAGCTCAACAATAAAAAGTCAAATGACCCAATTTAAAAAACGGGCAAAACACTTGAATAGATGTTTTTCCAAAGAGGAAATACAAATGGTGAAAAAACACATGACAAGATGTTCACTAACTATTAAGGAAATGCAAATCAAAACTAAATGACAGGAAGCGGGTGTGGCTCAGTGGATAGAGCCCCCGTTTAACATATGGGAGGCCCGGGTTCGCATCCCGAGGCCTCCTTGTGAGGGCACGCTGGCCTGAGCGGTGCGGTGGGCTGATGCAGCAACCTCACGGCAGGAAGCAGGTGTGGCGCAATGGATAGAGCCCCCGT
>JAQZBX010076249.1:0-14462 GCA_029593785.1 Cabassous unicinctus | reverse complement strand
GGGCATTTTTGGGACTTTTAAATTGTCCTGAATGACATTGCAATGACAAATATAGGTCATTATATACTTAGTCATAACTTACAAAATTGTGCGGGAGAGATTGTAAACTACAATGTAAACTATTTTCCATGCTTAGTAGCAATTCTCCAAAATGTGTTCATCAGATGTAGCAAGTGTACCACATTAATGAAGGATGTTGTTAATGTGGGAAAATATGGGAGTGGTAGGAAGAAGGGTATATGGAATTCCCCTATATTTTTAATATAACATTTATGTAATATAAGTATGTTTTTAAAAATCATAAAAAATACATAAGTATATATAAAACAAGAGTGAATATTACTGAAGGACTTCTGTAGGGAATTAATGCTTTTCTGGTTGTAGGCTGGACAGTTGAATATTGTTAGGTGGAAATACACACACACACACACACACACACACACACACACACATATATATGCATGTCTGTTACTGTTTTTATTTAGAGACTAAACATGGTTTAAGCTGATGTGTATCATTGCCAACTTGACAAGGGGTGGACTATGATGGTTAGGCTAATGTGTCAACTCGGCCAGGTAATTGTGCCCACTTGTTTGGTCAAGCAAGCACTGGGCTAATTGTAATACAAGGACATTTATGACTGTAGTCACCAGTGAGTTTATTGCACAGATGGCTGATTACATCTACAATCAACCAAGGAAATTGCTATCAGCAATGAGTGGTATTTTATCCAATCAGTTGAATGTCTTAAAAGGGGAAGTGATTTCAGCTTTCAGAAAGAATTTTACAGTGTGACTTCAGACAGCCAACTTCTCCTGGGAACTCATCAAAGTCCTTCTTCAGAGCCCCTGGTTTGTAGCCTGCCTGTGGTATTTGGACTTGTGCATCCACATGATCACACGAGAGAATTTTCTAAAATCTCATACTATTTACAGATATCTCTTTTTGATTCTGTTTCCTTAGAGAGCCCTGACTAATGCATAGTCCATGGTGCTTTTATGCACATAGTTTTAGTCTTCTTCCCCTTCTTGGCTCATTATAGGTTTGTACTTCCTGGTTCTGTTGTGATTTGGTAGGACCATGTAATAAGTTTTGGCCAATGACATGACCTCAGTTCAAGGCCAGGGCATTTAATTGCCTGAGTGAGATGCTGCCTAGGTTTCTTTACCTCTGACTCCCTGACTGGAGATGATCAAGATCTTGGCTGCTCTGTCAGCCTGAATCCATGAGAGATCCCTGGGTAATTACAATGAGATGAGCACCCCTCCACTACCACTTCCACCATCCATTGATGGAAATGTAGCATGAGTAGTAAATATGCATTTGTTGTTTTTATCTTGTGCATTTACAGAACAATCATGCATAAAATAAAGGATTCCCATATACTATCCTTTAAGACCTTACATTGGTGTGGAACATTTGTTATATTTGATTCTAGAACATTTTAACAATTGTTCTACTTTTCCAATTTGGATAACTTTTATTTCTTTTTCTTGCCTAATTGCTCTAGTAAAAACTACCAGTACAATGTTGAATAACAGTAGTGACAGTGGACATCCTTGTCTTGGTCTTGATTTTAGAGGGAAACCTTTTAGTCTTTCACCATTAAGTAGTATGTTAGTTGTGGGCTTTTCATATATCCCCTTTATCATGTTGAGGAAGTTTCCTTCTATTCTTAGTGTTATAAGTGTTTAATCAAGAAAGGGTGCTGTATTATGTTAAATAGCTTTTCTGTGTTGATTGAGATTATCATATATTTTTCCCCTTCATTGTGTTAATATGGTGTATTACATTAATTTTTTTCTTGTTTTGATCCAATCTTGCATAGCAGGGATAAATCCCACTTCACCATAATGTGTAATTCTTTACTATGCTGTTGGATTCAGTTTGCTAGTATTTTATTGAAAAATTTTCTAACTATATACCCAAGAGATACTGGTCTTTAGTTTTTTTTTTCTTGAAGTTTCTTTATCTGGCTTTGGTATGAGGGTGATGGACTCATAGAATGTTTTAGTGAGTGTTCCTTCCTCTTCAATTTGTTTGATGAGTTTGAGAAGAATTAGCATTACATCTTTTTGGAATGTTTGGAAGAATTCCCCTGTGAAGCCATCTGGTCCTGGATTTTTCTTTGTTGGGTGGTTTTTTTGATTACTGAGTCAATCTCATTATGAGTAATTAATTTGTTGGAGTTTTCTATTTCTTCTCGAGTTAATCTGGGTAGTTTGTGTGTTTCTAAGAATTTGTTCATTTATTCTAGGTTATCTAATTTATTGGCATACAATTTTTCACAGTTTCCTTTTATATTCATTTTATTTCAGCTAGGTTGGGAGTAATGTCCCCCTTTTCATTTCTGATTTTTGTTACTTGTATCCTCTCTGTTTTTCTTTCTTCATCAGTCTTGCTAATGGTTTTTCAACTTTTATTAATGTTTTCAAAGAACCAACTTTTGTTTTGTTGATTCTATCTTTTTTTTCTATTTAATTTATCTCCAATTTAATTTTTATTGCTTCTTTTCTTCTGTTCCCTTTGGTTTTAGTCTGCTCTTCTTTTTATATTTCTTCCAGTTTGAAGTTTTGGCTCTGATTTGAAGTCTTTCATCATTTTTAATGTCAGCATTTATTGCTATAAATTTCCTTCTCTGCACTGCTCTCACTGTATCTTGTAAGTTTTGGTATTGTATTTTCATTTTCATTCACCTTAACATGTTTCCTAATTTTGCTTGTGATTTCCTCTTTAATGCATTGGTTATTTAAGAGTATGTTGTTTAATTTCCACATATTTGCTGGTTTTCTATTTTCCCTCCATTATTAATTTGTAGTTCATTCTGTTGTGATTGGAGAATATACATTCTGTGATTTCAATATTTCTTAATTTATTGAGATCTGTTTTGTGTCCTAACATATGGTCTATCCTGGGAAATGATTCATGTGTGTTCAAGAAGAATGTGTATTCTGATGTTGTTGAGTGGAGTGTTCTATATACGTCTGTTAGGCCTAGTTGGTTTAGAGTATTGTTCAACTCTTGTATTTCTTTGTTGATCTTCTGACTATTTGTTCTATCCATTATTGAAAGTGTTGTATTAAAATATCCTATTATTGATGTAGAACCATTAATTTCTCCCTTGAAATCTCTCAATATTTCCTTCATATATTTTGGGGGTCTGTTGCTAGGTACGTATATATTTATAATTGTTATATCTTATTGAATAGACCCTTTTATCAGTATATAATGATCATCTCTGAAGCTTGTAACTCTTTGTGACTTAGAGTCTATATTATCTGATATTAGTATAGCTACCCCTGCTGTATTTTGGTTACTACTTACATGGTATACTTTTCCCCATTCTTTCATTTTCACCCTTCTTGTATCTTTGAATGTAAAGTGTCTCTTGCAGAAAGCATATAGTTCTGCCATGCTTTTTTATACATTCCACCAATCTCTGACTTGACTGGAGAGTTTAATCCATTTACATTTAAAGTCACTACTGATAATGCAGGGCTATCTTCTGCCATTTTGTTAATTTGCTTTTGTATGTCTTATTACTTTTTGTCCCTCAATTCTACTGTTAATGCCTATTTTTATATGTATCTCCTCTTTGGTATTATACAACATTTAGTGCTCTTTTTTCTACCTGGATATATTTTTCATATGTTTTCCTTATGGATACCATGGAGTCAAAATTTAACATACTAAATATATAACAATCACAATTGGTTTGGTACCAATTTAACTTCAATAGCATACGCATATTCTTTTCTGAAACTCTTCTTCTCCCACCTTTTTTGTATTTGTTACCACTTATATCTTTGTTAATTGTACATCCGAAACAATAGATTTATCATTACTATTTATTCATTTGCTTTTTAGCACCTGTAGAAAGTAAGGTGTGGTTACATACCAAATAATACACTACAATAATACTAGCATTTATATTTACTTAAATGGTTACCTTTATCAAAGGACTTTATTTCTTTATGCTGCTTTGAACCACTGTCTAGTGTCCTTTCCTTTCATTCTGAAGACCTCCCTTTAGCATTGCTTTATTGGGAGGTTCTAGTTGTGATGAAATCCCTCAGCTTTTGTTTATCTGGAAATGTCTTAATCTCTCCTTAATTTTTTTTAAATTTAATTTTTTAAAAAGATACTTAGATTATTCAAATGTCACATAAAAATATAGGGGATTTCCATATGCCCCGCTCCCCACACCTCCCATATTTTCCCACATTAACAGCATCCTTCATTAATGAGGTACATTCATTGCAATTGATGAACACATTTTGGAGCATTGCCACTAAGTGTGGATTAAAGTTGACATTGTAGTTTACACTCTCTCCCACCCAATTCTGTAGGTTATGGCAAGATTTATAATGGCCTGTATCTGTCATTGCAATGTCATTCAGGACAATTCCTAAGTCCCAAAAATGTCCCCCTATTGCACCTGTTTTTCCCTCTCCTTGCCTTCAGAACCCCCAGTGGCCACTGCCTCCACATCAATGATATAATTACTTTCATTGTTAGAATCACAATAAGTCTATAGTAAAATACCCATAAGTTTACTTTAGTCCATAGTTCATTCCCCAATCTTGAGGATTCTGGGATGGTGATGTCCACTCTACCCCACTCCACCTCTAACTGAGAAGGGGCTGTGATCCCATAGGGCCGATGGATGGGAATCTCTTGGTTGCAGTTGTAGACTCTCTCGGTTCCTTGGTATGGTAGTTGTCCATCACCTCCACAGTAGTTGTCCTGGGTGAGACCAATGAACTGGAGAGTAGGTGTTGCAACTCCGTTGAGATTCAGGGCCCAGATGGCACATGGACAGCCAAAAGATTTAAGTCTCTTGGACATACACCTACCAACTCTAGTACTAATTACAGGTTTAAATAGAAGGACAGAAGAGCCTTGTGTAGGAAACCACAACTGAGTCCAACTTTGTCACTCTGGATTGCATAAATTCCAAAGTAGGGCCCACTGGCAAGGCACCATACTCCCGAGCTATCTGCCCTGACTATAGTGTCTGGATGTTTCCAGAGCCCTCAGGAACCCTGCTATTTGGGGTAGTATCTACTTTGGCAGTCAAAGAGATCCTGCTGAGTCGTGCATAAGCGTAACCTCTGGAATGAAGTCCTGACTCACTTTGAAGTCTCTTAGCCATATAAACTCATCTGTCTTTACCTTTCCCCACTTTTGGTCAACATATTTTTCCAGTTGCTTTGCTATTTGGTGCTTGGTAGTTATCCCTTGGTTCCAGGCAGGCTCATCCCCAGGAGTCATGTCCCACACTGGGGGGAAGGTAAAGTATTTATATGCTGAGCTTGGCTTTGAGAGAGACCACATTTGAGCAACAAGGAGGCTCCCAGGAGACAACTCTTAGGCACCCTATAATACTAGGCTAAGTTTCAATTTCAAGAGTAAAGGTTAATAGGCAGAGTCATCAATATCAAGGGCCCATCAATGGACCATCCTCTTTTACTAGTCATTGCCCCTGTACTTGGGAGATTCTTGCTGATCTATTAGAAAATGTGGCAGAGCACCCCAGGATGGGAATTTGATATTCCTTCAGTTATTGTGTGAATCTCCACCCACCGTGACAATGTCCCATGAACATTTAAACACATCTATATGCTTTATATGTATGTCTAGGTGAAATTCCTCCCAAGAGTCTTGCTGGATATGAAATTCTTGGTTGACAGTTTTCTTTCACTTTAAGTAGTCCAACCTATTTTCATCTTATCTCCATTATTTTTTAAAATATTTTTTAATTTAATTTTTTTTAGTTTTAAAGAAACTTTAGATTACATAAATGTTACATAAAAAACATAGGGAATTCCAATATACCCCACCCCTCCTTTTCCACACTTTCCCACATTAACAGCATCTTTATTTAGTGTGGTAAATTTGTTAAACTTAGAGAACACATATTGAAGCATTGCTACTAACTGTGTACTATAGTTTATATTATAGTTTACACTCTGCCCCATACAATTTTATAGGTTATGAGAAAATGTATAATGGCCTGTATCCATCATTGCAATATCATTCAGAACAATTCCAATGTCCCAACCTCTGGTGGCCACCTGCCATTCTACCAATCATAAAAGTTCCTCCATTGTTAGAATAATAATAATTCTTTAAGTGAATAATAATATGTTTACTTTAGTCCATTGTTCATTCACCAACCTTGAGGATTTGGGGAAGGATGTTGCCCACTCTGTTTCTTATTGAGAGCAGGCTTAGATTCCATGGGGCGGATGGATGGAACTATCTTGCTTGCAGTTGCACATACTCTCTGTTTATTGGGATGGGTGTTTTCCATGATCATCTCCTTGTTAATTGTCCTTGGTGAGTCCTACAAATTGGAGAGTAGGTGCTGCAACTCTGCTGAGATTCAAGGCTCAACTGTCACATGAACAGACCAAATGTTTTAGTCTCTAGAACATATATTTAACAAGTATAGTGCTAATTATAGGTTCAAATAAAAGGGGCAGAAAAGCCGTGTTTAGGGAAACTCTAAATGAGTCTAAGTCTGTTACACTGGGAAACATTAATTCCAAAATAAGGCCCACTTACAGAGTGCCGAATTCCTGAAGCTTCCATTATTTTTGATGAGAAATTGGCACTCTTGTAAATAACATCTTCCTTTTCTCTTGCAGCTTTCAGAAATCTCTCCTTGTCCTTTGCATTTAAAGGTGTCATCAAATTAATATGAGGTATATTTTTCTTCATGTTTATCTTGTTTGGTGTTCTCACTTGGATGAGCATTTTCTTCATTTTCTTGTGTTTTGCTAATTTTTGGATGTACCCTGTCATTATTTCCTTGAATATTCCTTCTGCCACTTTCTCTCTTTCTTCCCTTTCTGAGACTCCCATAATGCATATATTGGTATGCTTGTTGGTGTCCTAGAGGTGTCTTAGGCTAATTTTGCTTTTTATAATTCTTTTTTTCTTTCTTCTTCTCAGCCTGACTCATTTTCAACGTCTTGTCTTTGAGTTCAGTGAATCCTTCATCTGCCAGCTCCAATCTGCTCTTGAAACCCTACTGGGCATTTTTCATTTCTGTTCTTTTTTAAGATTTCCTTTTCTTTACTAAGATTCTCATATTGCTTAGTTATTGTTTTCCTGATACCCTTTTGTTCTTTCTCTCTGATTTCCTTTATTATCTTGACCATTTTTAAGATCTATTTTAAAAGGTCTTTTTTTTTTTTTTTTGGTATGTCCACATTCTGGTCTTCTTCATTGGTGTTTTCTCTATTTTTACCCTCTTTTTTGCATGGGATATCATTTCCTGTTTTTTTGTTTGTCTTGTACTCGTTTGTTGCACACTATACATTTTAATATTTTAAAATGTCAACTCTGGGATTTATTCCCTGAGATGTCTGTTTCTTGATTTTTGTAACCAGCTGGTGATAAAACAGATTTTTTTTGAACTTCATCCCTCCTATCAGGAAGGTCTGCTCATGGTGAATGCAGTGTGAAGGGTTTTCCCTGTCTTTCTAGGCCTGTGTCTTGTTCAGGGCTTTTGCTTTTTAGTTGTTTTGGAATTCACCTGTTTACAAGAGTTTGGTTGTCCCCTCTGTTTCCCAGGAGACAAACCTGCCTCTTCCAGGTGTATGAAGCTGGCAAGCCTTTACCCCAGACTCTCTGTCTCTTTAGTTTCTTACACTCTTTTCTTGTCTCGAGCTGCTTTTGCTTGGAGGGCAAATTCTGGTAAGAGTGGTACATGGCAGCAAGTTTTCTCAGATAAGTCTTTCCCAAGCAAAGCAGGGCCAGGGATCCTCAAAGGAGGTCCAGACTGGCTCCACAGTTCCTTGAGGAGGGAATCAGCAAAAGTGCTACATGCTTCTCTTATGGTTCCCCAAAGCTGAGTTTTCTTGGCCTGTCCAGCAAATGCAGCCCTTCACCTCACTGTTCTCCATAGCCCCAAGGAAGCACCGTGTCTTTAAGTCTCTGCCACCACTGCCCCACAGGTGTGGTTTTGAAACAATGGCAGACACTGTCCTTGTCTGGGCTAGGTGTAACAAGGGCTGCCCACAGAGCTGGGCCACCGCAATACAAAGTCGCTAATCAAAAGCCATGATCACTGATTGGTGGTGCCCACCTCTCTTCTTGGGGAAGGGGATTTTTACCTTCCCTTCTGTGACTAGTGAGCTAGCCAGGTAGATAGACACAGATAACTGCCACGAGGAGGGAACAATTTACTGTTTTTTACTGAAATTTATCAGTCTTCTCTTCCTATTCTTCCTTGAATGATGTACAGTGTTATTCTTGCCACTGGAGTTTCAAAATAGATGTTTCAGGCAGTTCCTGACTGTTTAATAATTGTTTAGGTGGAAAGACTGTGTCCTGAAGCTCCCTACTCCACCACCTTCCTACAATCTTCCTTCATTTGTTGTTTTAAGTCACTAATATTTTGATGTTGTTTGTTACCACTTCCACAGCATAAAATAGCCTTTCTTATAACTAGCTTGGATAACAGCTTCCTCTCTTTAGGTTCCTCAAAGAATAGGTCATACATTTATTGGTTATTAGTAGTAGTCTGGTTTTGAAAGGAAAACTCTTTTTAATAAAAATGGAGATGAAAGGATGAGCCCCACCAGCTTATTCTTAAATACTTGTGCCTGGCTTAGGAATCTCCCAGCTAGATACATACCAGAATGACACAGCTCAGCCTGATATCTCTATGAAAACAAGGCTATCAGTAGGAAGGCTGCTTGCTGACCAAGCCTGCAGATTCAAGCAGAGAACTGACAGATTGATTTAGTCTATAAAAATGGGCTTTAGGATTCAGTTTTGGATCAAAATGAAAAATGCTAAGGGACAGTGGAAAAATTTATGATGCTACATTATTTACTGTGAATAAGTAATATTTGAGATTAAATAAGAAGCTTAGTCCAAGAAGAGAGGATAGAAAGCTTTAATGCCTTCCTACTTTCATCTTTTTCACAAATTCTCATTAATACCTTACTTCAACTCTGTACTTGTTTTTTCATTTAAAATCAACTAGCAGTATGATATAATCCATATTGTCTTAAATATACTGATGTTTTCAACATTAATTATTAAGCATTAAGATTTCTTTTTGAAAAATACCCAACTTTTGAAAATTGAGATAGTTTATTGCTGTGGTTTATTGGTTGATTGAAAATCTGTGTGCAGAATTCTGCTCAACCCCTGATTAGGCTATTTCACCTTGCTAACATTTATATAAAAAAACTACCAGGGGGTTAAGTTAAAATGGTTTTAAATTGTTTTTCTCTTTAAGCCAGTCCCTGAACCAAAATTCCCCTACACTATTTAAAATAACTTTTTGGTCTAATTTTAATGTAATAAATGAAAATCTTACACTATACAGATGAGAAAAAGTAAATAAAATCATTTTTGAGTTCATTACCAAGAGGAACCACTTTAACATTTTTGGTTTTTAATAAAGTTCATACTCTTTGGCAATTTGTTTTTTTTCACTTGATATATCATGGTAATTTTTCAATTTCTTTAAATAGACTTTTACAACACATTTGATGGTTTTATTCTATCATATGAATAAACAATAATTTAACTGATTCTTATTTATTGCACAAGTAGATTGCTCCTAAATTTTCTTTATTATAAAATACAGTGATTATGTTTTATAGTTAATCTTTTTTCATTTTCACACATCTATAATATTTCCTCATGACACATTCCTAGAAGTGAAATTGCTGGGGAAAAGGATATGTACAATGTTAAGGCTTTCGACCTACATTTTAAGATTATAAACTTCCTTCCTGGTAAGTTACATTTCCTTCAGCTATCAATAAGAATGCATAATTTTCTGTGCTTTCATAGACAGTCGATATTGCCTTTTAAAAATATTTGCCAATTTGACAGCCAAAAGTCATAGATTTTACATTTTAAAGGGAAGTTTCCTTGAAAAATGAATGCCTATGCAGTGTGTTTGTAAATAGTATTAAACTTTAGGGTTTAAAAATGGTTAATTTCTTTCTTAATTCTCCATTTGAAATTTCCCACAGAGGTTTGTTTTATACAATGTCATCCATCATAACTAGAGATGTGCTCTGTACAGTAACCTACCAATCATTCAAGTCCTGGTAAACCTGTAATATTATCAATTTGTGTCTATTGAACATATTTATCTATTTACTCCACTTTCATTATTCTGTAGGAAAACAACTATATTTGCTTCAGTAGCATCATTCGGGAGAGAAATAACTTAGCAGGTTTTACCCATTTGTATTCCTTTATCTGATTTACTGTGGAATATGATTGATTTGTGAAATAACGATGTTAAATGAGGAATCAGAATAGAGGCAAAAAAAATATTTTTTTAATGGAAAGCCTTTTTTTATTGTTTCACCAGTTGGAAAGGGAAAGTAATCAGAAGGGAAGAGTATGTCATCATTAAACTCAATTAGATAATAGACATAAAACATAACAGCATTTCCTAATCTGTTGAATAAAACTTGCAAAATTCTTTGAGAACTAATTATACTCCACAATATATCACTAGGGTGTGCATTCTCTTTAGTTACTTTGTGATTTTTCCATAAGTGGTAAGCATATTGTTTGGTGTTATTAAAAATACACAAGGAGCCCTGCTAGCTTGGCATTCTCTGGCTTGCATTAACTCAACTCTGGTTCGTGACTTCTGTTTTTTTTTAACAAATCATTTCACTGAAAGAGGAAAAAGGAAAAAGAAAGTCAATTTGTTTTCTTGCCCCACCTCTGATAACATCCAGCGGGAAAATACTGAGGTGGAAGGCATCGTTTTCTATTTCTGCAGTAAAGAAAGATAACAGGTTTTTGGCATATACCAAATACTAGTAGTAATTTATTGGGGTTTTGTTCTCTCTCAGACTAACATGTGGGCAGTGAAGTTGGATGTTGATTTTTCCTACTCATTTAATACATCATTCCTACCTCTATTTGTACTTTTTAATTATTTACTGAGAGAAAATGGCTAATTTTCAAGAATAAAATGATTAAATAAGGTAGCGATCCACTGCGCTAGCTCATTGTGCCTGCTCATTGAAATAAGATCCTTAGTGATATCTCTAGTCATCTTTGATTTAGGATTGTTCTGACATTCCTGAAACTCTGTAGCATGTGAAATAACAGAATCCTTAACAATTGGGACAATCAATCGCTCTTCTTGGAGATTTTCACTTTCTTTTTTAAGTAATATTTTATGTTAAAGAGAGAATGAGGGTATGCTCCATTGAAGTCTCCATTATTTATTCTTCACCTGGAATTCAAATCCTTGGGGACATCTGCAGCATCTCCATATATGGCACTGGGCTGTTACTATCCGTTTTTAGATGTTGGGATAAAGGTGACTCGTATGGTAATGGTTATAGCAAATCTTTTACTATACTTCTTTTTGTAGAGACTAACACTATAAGAAAGCGTAGTTTAAGAAGAATTTGAACATTGGCTAGGTTATTCCTTCTTGTACTTTAATATTCATAGGACACAGATTGTTTATTATATATTCTTTGACTTGCATATTATAGGTAATGAAGAAATGTTTATTAATAATATATAATATAAATTAGATAATATTTTTACAAGCTTGAATATAGTGAGTTGTGATTAGGGACTTTTCTAGTTGCAAGATAAACAACATGACCTTTGGGGCACAGATTTTTTGTCAGGTGGGTCATCTGTTAGGAGTGAAAGCATGCTGATAATTATGTGATCTTCTCAGAAGCACTTTGTCAGAAGGTTATGCATCTGTTAAGAGAGAATTGATCGCTCATTGACACATTTAGTAATATCTGCTTCTTAGTACCGCTTCTTCAGTTTCATGAAAGATAATGCTGCCATTTTTGTGTTCCTGAAAATTCATTATAAATATATGAGTTGAGAAAATTAGCAATATAGGAAATTTATTGGTTTGGGGTGGCTGGAGTAGAGATCAAATTGTAGGAACAAAAACTGCAAAAAATGGATTTATGCCTATCTTCCTTTCATCTGACTATCTTATTTCCCTTACCTTCTCAAATTCCTGCACCAAAATTCTGTAAGGAAATAAATGAAATCCTTTACAAAGCGACAGCAGGGAGGAATGAAACAGGTCAGGGGACTTTAGGTTTAGCCTGATAATTTCAATCTGACCTGAGTCAGTAATGAAAGTTGCTTGATGCACTAAGGGAAATTTGATGGTAGGCTAGGGCCAAACTTAATAGGCAACTGCACTTAGTAGCACAACACATCACCACTGAGCAATTGCATTTATGATCTCAAAAGAATTAAAAAGGCAATGAAGTCAAAATGCTTCTTAAGGAAAACATGTAAATTTTTCTTTGTCAAGGCTGAGGTTAAAATCCTGAGCCAAATTTCTATTTGCCAACTTTAGTGCTAGTGCTGAAGAAGTCAAGTCCTGGATTGTTTCCCCCCAAGTTAGTTTTTTGCGTGTTTTTTCTTTGATAGAGAAAGTGTGGATTTACAGAACAATTATGCATAAAATACAAGATTCCCATATACCACGCTATTACTAACACATAGCATTGGTGTGGAATGTTTGTTACAATTGATGATAGCACATTTTTATAATTGTACTATTAACTATAGTCCATGGTTTAATTTAGAGTTCACTGTTTGTGTAGTGTAGTTACATGAATTTTTATGGACTTTTAATTCGATTAAAAACTTTAAGTGCCTTCAGTTTTACTGCTTTACATGTGCATAATGTGTCATTGAGCCGTAAGATGGGAAACACTGTTTGAATTTGCAAGAATGTCTCAAATAGAGGCTTCTTCTTAACACAGCTCACCAAAACCAAGCAAAGGCAGAGCAAGAGCAGGTCATATGGGGTAATATTATGATTATGACCATTTCCAGATTTAGGAGGTTGTTGGAATGGTTTATAACCAGGAGAGTCACAAGATTGCTAATTATTACAGTTCATGTACTAACTCATGGGTGGGAAACTGAAGTATATATTGAATGAAAGTTTCTGCTTATATGTGATTGATGATTAGATATCAATTATAAATAAGGCATAATACAGGCAGTGGACAAAAGATGTTGAAGATACCAGAGGGTAACTCATTGTTCTCAAATCAATATATGAATAAATGTTAGAGTGTTTCCATTGCAGAATGCAATATAGCTAGTAAGGAAGAACTGATCAGTCTGTATGCAAATTCTAATAAAGGGAGCCCTTAATTTCCCAGTTTTACTTCATTAATCAGGCAGAGTTTGTGTGGGGGGTGTGACTTCTTGCCCAAACTCTCAAATGTTGTAATGCAGTGGTCCCCAACTTTGACTACACATTAAAGTCACCTGGGGAACTTTAGAAACAAAATCCAGTGCCTAGGTTTCCGCTCCCGGAATTTTGATTTAATGACTTTGGGTGAGGTGCAGATACCCATATAAGTTCATCAGATGTTTTTCAAAGCCTGCGATTTGTGGATGAAACATAATACCAGCAGGCCCAAAGGTAGTTCTATCCATAGTTCAAGTAGGTGGCACCCAAATGGTGAGATCTCAAGCTCCCTGAAAATTTCCTCAGTCTCTTGGTATCTTTCTGGCATCAGCCCTGATATATTGCCTAAAATAACTATGTTAGGATTTGTTTATACCCTGGCTTAAATGCAGATGTTATCTTGGAAAGTTGACACATTAATACCTTATTTTGAATTCATTTATCAGATTAGCTAGCAAAGGGTGTTTAACAGGGGAGCCAAAAAGCTAAGACATAGAGTGCTATCTATGGAGGGCAGTTATTCCTAAGGTTACTAATCTTCTTTGTTTGCTTAATATTGAGGGATCTCTCAGGAGGCAAGACATACAGGTTTAAATACAGAATAGTCTTGACCAAGCCAGGGGTGAGTGGGATAGCCTAGTAATGGGTGGAGAAGAACCAACACTTATAAGGGTATTGAGTACCTAGGTAAGAGTAAGTCACTCTAAAGGAGGAGCCAAGATGAAGGAGAAATTCAGAACCCATTTTTCCTACATTGTTTGCCCCGAGATGATATATTATCACAGTAGTGAAGCAAGATCATTTATTGAGATATTAAATATTTGCTGGAAGAAAAACAAAGAATAAGTTATATTGATGGAGTTTCAATCAAAGGCCAAGACTACTGACAGTGAGCAGATCACTTTGGAATGCAGGAGATAAGAGCCTAGTCTCAAGATAATGAGATATGGGGAAACATCCTGAGCTTCTATTGAGTACGTTGTATAATAAATAAGATTTACAATGTCTGTGAATTGTAGGAATGAAAAGAGGAACTGAGCCATTAACCTTTAAGACTTCTTGATTTCAGTAAGATGTAACTATCAAGTATCTATTACCCTTGCACATGCTCACATGTATTTTCTTTGTTCTAAAGCTGAAATAAAAGCCACATTTTATGAGGTGGCTGGGCTCTTCTCTCCATATCGGACGGAGAGACCCCTGATGCCAGTTTTTTCTTCTCTTTGTCTCTTTCTTTCTCATCCGCGGCACCGTT
>JAQZBX010076248.1:0-14448 GCA_029593785.1 Cabassous unicinctus | reverse complement strand
AAAAAAAAGCATGTAATGCAAACAATTCTGCATTATACACAAAAAGCTGCTCCTTAGAGCATATAGTTTAAAGCACACCTTTAAAAAGCCAGTTTCCTGTCACAAGAGACAGGAAGTCCTCTTGATGCCCTCCCCTGGGGCTTCTACTAGTTACTCTCATCTCACCACCAAGCATTTCATGGGGGCCACTTGGAGCTCTGCCTGGAGGCCCCTCCAAGCCCACAAGCCCCTCCCAGATGCTCACCCCACTGCAGTATGGGGGCACATTGAGGACAAAAAGGGTGCGCTTCTGAGGCCAGGTGGACTTGGTGCCTTCTCGAACTCTGTGCTCTCTCACGTAGAGGTAATGACAGGCCTGCTGCTTTTCAGAGAACTTGATTGGAATGGCTGAAAGGGAAACAGGGCAGGGAAGGATGGTGTGAGTACCAGGTTCAGGTTGCAGTGAGGCCCACAAGAGATACATACCCTCAGCTGCGCCTTCACACAAATCCTTTCTCCATGTCCCTTTCTATTCCATCTGTCCATCCATCCTACACTAAAGCCTCCCCCTAGCAAGGACTGTATAGTGAGCTGGGGCTATGCGAGTAAACGGACAGATAAATCTCCTGAGATGGTGGGGGAGAGGGAAACTGTAGGTAGGCAATTGTTTTAGGTGGGGAGCGCCGTGAGCAGGCAGCTCAAACCTCCCCCCTCCCACCGTGGCTCCCTGCTGCGCTGGGGGGGGGGGAACACTGGAGTCGCTGGAAGCCCCGCATGACCTGGCCTCTGCCCTCCTTGGGGCCTCTTCTCCCACCACCTCCCTCACCCTCTGCACACTGGCCACTCTGGCCTGCTGTTTCTGCAATAAGCCTTCCTTCCTTCTGCCTACCCCTGCACCTCACACATGCTGTTCCCTCCACCTGGAACAGCAGCACTCTTTCCTCCACCCATTCTTCAGGCTGTAGCTCAAACTTCACTTCCTCAGAAAGCCTTCCCTATCATCCCCCCAAGCCCTCGAGCCAGGTTAGAGCCCCTTGCTCCAGGCCTCCAAAGCTCCCCCCCCCCCAGTCTAGACCGTGTGTTTATCTGGTTAATCACAGCATTCCGACAAAATTATAATCCTCACAAAATTATAATCCTCATAGCGTTAGGAACTGTTTTGTTTGTTTTTCTCACCACTGTCTTCACAGTAAGGTGAGGATAGTTGCAGAGCCTGCACTCAGAGTGCTTACATTGTAATGGGGAGAGCTAAGAGGACAAGTACACATTTAACAAGTTTGCATCAAATATAAGCTCTAAGTGAAACAGACAGGACTAGACCTAGGGCAGGGGTTCTTAACCAGGTGTCAGTGAGCTTGAATTGAAATTAAAAAAAAAATTATTCTCCTGGGGACATGTTCGTACGAATGCGATATATTTATTAAATAATGCACAGTAAAGTGTGGACTTAGTAAGGGGTCTGTGGTTTTCACCTGACTGGCAAAGGGGTCCGTGGAACAAAAAAGGTTTAACTCCTGGTCTAGGGTGATGGGAGAGGGGGCACAGAGGACTTCTTTAGACAGACTGCTCTGATGGCCTCTTTGAGGAAATGACATTAAATCCAGGGCTAGAATGACAACAGTGAGGGGCAGGGCTGTTTCAGAAAGTAAGCACAGCTAGTGCTTACAAAAACCCTGCGGTTGGAAGGAGCTTGGTGCTTCAGAGGAACAGAGGAACAGAAAAGGGCTTGCGCTTTCTAAGGGTGAGGGGCAGCAGAACACGTGCAGCCACAGGAAAAAAGGCTGTAGAAAGAACATTCTGGCGTCTGGGTGGAAAAGGCAGGGACAAGAGTAGAAACAAGAGAACCAGTTAAGAGGGTACCTGATAGCCTGGGTGCGAGCCGACAGCGGTGGAGATAAGTGCTCACCTGGGGGGAGTGAGGGCAGGGGTGGCCTCCGCCCGAGGAATGTGCACGGGCTTGGCGGGTAAGAGGCAGCGCAAATGTGCACAGAGATGAGCTCGCCTGAGGAGTGGGGGAAAGACGGGCACTGCCCGTGGAGGCTGCAGACTGCGACTGACTCGCCCTGATGGGGACAGAGATGGCGCTCACCCAGGGGCAGCGTGGCGGAGATGGGGTACCCCCGGGGTAGAAAAGGCGGAAAGGGCGACAGGCTCGCCCGGGGAGTGTGGGCAGATGGGAGAAGTGCGCCGCACGGGTCTTGAGCGTCAAGGGGAACGCACCGCCGGCCGAAGCCCAGGTCTCACGCCCACCCGTGAGGCCGCTCCTGGGGTCCCGGGGTCCCCGGCTTCCCCGCCCGCCGACCCCGAGCCACCTCCCCGAGGGGCTGGTGGTCCCGGGCCCCGCGTCCAGAGGCCCCCTACCTGAGTAGCCTGGCGGGCTCGGGGGCCCCTCCGCCGGAGCCCGCGCCGCACGCTTCCGCTTGTGCGCCACCATCTTGCCGGCCGGAAGCCGCGGGGCCCGCTGGGAGCTGTAGTGCGGCGCTGAGGGCGGGCACGTTTCCATGACGACGGCGCCGCCTGGGCGCCCCGCCTTCCGAGTTCTGGGCCCGCCTCTCCGACCTCCGCGGTCCCTGGACCCAACGTTCAATTGCTCAGAAACAAGTCAGCGCACGAACGCCGGCGGAAGCGTCCGCGCGGGCGGGGGCGCGTTCACGCTGTGAACTGAACTTTCCGTTCGCTCGCTCGCTCGCTCATTCATTCATTCATTCCACAGACACCGGCGAGTGCTTCAGGCACTGTCGTGGGCCCTAGGGATACAGTCGTGAAAAAAAATCCGGCCTTCCCGACATTTATACTCCAATTAGGGAGGGACAGACAATAAACAAGTAAAGCAGCAAAATATAAAGCATATGCGTTATTGGTAAGTGCTGAAGAGAAAAATGAGAAGGGGGTGCAATTTTAAATAGGGTGATGGCCTCATTGAGATGATGCAAGGCACTCAGGTATCTGGGAGAAGAGTATTCTGAGCACGTGCAAAGACCCTGAGGCTGGAGCCTGTTTGGTATAGAGAGAAATTAACAATCGGGGGTGGGGGTGGCTGTAGCACATTGAGCCAGAGGCGGCATCAAGTGCAGGGGAGAGGACTGGCAGATCCCATGGGATCTGGTAGATCACCAGAGGCACCTTAGCTGAGTGTGATTGATGTGGGCCACTGTGGGATTTTGAGCCGAGAGGAGTGATGTGTAAGCAGTATCACTCTGGCTGCTGTATTGTGATTAGACTGTGGGAGGGCAAAAGCAGCAGCAGGGCCAGTGTTTCAGACGCAACTGCAATAATCCAGAGGAGAGATGATGGCTTGGTCCCCAGGGGAGTGGCAGTGGAGGTGGTGAGAGGTGGTCAGATTCTGGGGTATGTTCTCAAAGAATTCCAAGATTTGTTGACAGACTGAAGGGGTGGTATGAGAGAGAGAGAGCAATATTCAGGACTACTGCTAGTGTTTTGGTCTGAGCAACTAGAACGATGTCATTTACTGAGATGGGAAGATGGTAAAAGCAAAGGGTGCAGGAGTTTAGTGTGAGCCACGTCAAGATGCCCATTAGACATTGCAGGAGCAATGTCAGTGGGCATAGATGTGAGACTGAAGATCAGAGGAGGGGTCTGGCCTGGGGAAGTTTATCTGGGAGCTGGCAGTGGATACACAGCATTAAAAGCTATGAAAGAGGGTGAGATCACAAGGGAGTCCGTGTGAGCAGGAAAGGAGAGGGCTGAGGTCTCCATTTGTCTGCTCTCCAAAAGCCCACAGGGGCCACAAAGGCATGTTAGGTTCCTGGTATCAGTGTCAGCTCAGACCCTGTATCCAACAGCCCTGGAAATATCTAGCAGTCCCCTTTCCCAGTGCATTTATCCTTGGAAATGGCAGTAGGTCCTCTTGGGGGAAGGACTGGGGGAATTACTACTACAAATACTTTCTGTGACCATATAGGGTTCTTGTCAAGGGGACCCAGCCTCCCTTTCAGTTGCTGATCTCTGGGTCCAAGGACTGACCTAGACCTGGAAACTGGGTGAGGGACAGATTTCTCCATTAGCAGCTGGCATTAGCCTCCTGCTTGGTTGCTTTCAATCTTTCTTTGATTATGAAAGTCAAGCAATATCATGGTTGCCCCTGTGTCTCTGGTCCCTGCAAATACCATGGTGTACTAGCTGTCATCAGAGAACCCTGGGTCCGAGTTCCCTGGCTGCCTGCCACTCTGGCCTTGCTCCTGTTCTGGAATTTACATCAACTGGACCTCTGCTCTCTGGACTCCTGTCATCCCACTGAGCCTTGGGAGCCCAGCTCCAAGACAAGTATCTTCCCTCTTCAGCCCCAGCCTCAGAGGACAGCCCCACCGAGCTCTCCATGATGCCAGTGCTCCTCGCTGCTGCCTGAAGGAATCCTCCCATGGGCCCTGGTGGGGAGCAGTCAGCTGGGTTCTCAGGTCTTACATAATAAATCTACACTGGCATGTCCACTTTTCTGAGCCTTTTGGCCCCTTCCTCAATATCCTGCCGAGATCATTCTGTTGTCTCCATCTCATTTACTGGGGCTCACCGTTTTTTCACACTTCAAGGTGCTATCTCAATAATATATCACAGGAAGCAGATGTGGCTCAAGTGATTGCGCTCCTGCCTACCACATGGGAGGTCCTGGGCTCAATTCCCAGGGCCTCCTGCAGAAGACGAGCCAGACAGCAAGCTGGCACAAGATGATGCAACAAGGAGACACAAAGAGGAAAGATAATGACAGAGACAAAAAGCAGGGAGCTGAGGTGGCTCAAGCGACTGAGTGCCTCTCCCACATGGCAAGTCCTGGGTTTGGTTCCTGGTGCCTCCTAAAGAGAAGACAAGCAGACACAGAGAGCACACATCAAACACAGAACAAGGGGAGGCAGAATAAAAAAAATAAATCTTAAAAAAAAAAAGTGTATCAGCACTGGCTCCAGGTGTCCTTGCCAGAATGTTATGTCCCAAGTCATGGGACAGTGGCTCCACATCTAATCACACTTCCTAACCCCACCCTATGTTCCATTCCCTCCACTCCAGCACCCTCAAGATCATTCTCAGGCATGTGCTCCTTATTCCTGCTGGTACACACTGGTCAGCTTCTGCGGCAATTTTGGTAGCTCTCTTTCCTCTCTCAGCAGGCACAGGACTTCCCCAGTTGGGCCATGCATGGGGAGACTTGATCCTAGTTATTTGTCTAGAATTGATAAGAGAAAGTGAGGGGAGATCTCAAAGAGGGAAATCTGGGAGTTCAAGATTCTCGAGTCCTTCTATCCAAATGTTCCCCTCCGAGGTCTCAGGGTCCTGCTCCTTCCTTCTGCGACCTTGCCTTGAGCACAGAACTTGGCAGAGTGGCCTCACCTGGAACACCGTGTACTCACAATCAGCTTCTGGGTCTTGGCCAGCAGGCTGCCCTCTGGCTGGAGAGACAAGTCTTCTTTAAATTCTGCTATGAAAGCCTTTCACACCGTGTTGACAACGGGCTGTCCTGAGCCTACTTTCTGCCTTCAACATATAGATGAAAATTAACAACAATCAACCAACCCCACTTTGTAATTACCATTGCCCGTATATCTCAAATGTTGGAGATAGTACCTAGGCCAGGGCATCTCCTTCGCCCCTGGGCTCCATCCCAATGAAAAAATCCCTTTATTTAAAGATTTCTCCCCACCCCCTTGTTATTTGCATTTGCTGTGTTTTTTGGGGGTACTGGTCTTCCTTTTTTTAGGAGGCACCAGGAACCGAACCTGGGATCTCCAATGTGGGAGGAAGTGCCTAATCGTTTGAGCACCTCCGCTCCCTGCTTTTTTGTGTCTCTCATTATGTTTTCCTCCATGTGTCTCTTGTTGCATCAGCTTGCTTTCTTGCTCGTCTTCTTTAGGAGGCACCGGGAACTGAACCTGGACCTCCATGTGGTAGGCAGGAGCTCAATCATTTGAGGCACACCTGCTTCCCTAGATGAGTTAATGATTGTGAAGATTCTACCTGCCATGTGTTCTCACCATGTGTCAGCTATCTAATGCTGTGTAACAAATTGCCCCAAAACTTAATTGCTTTTAATTTTTTTGTTTTGTCTTTGTGAGAAGTTTGACTATGATATATATCTTAAGTGTATATTTCTTTGGGTTTTTCCTGTTTGAGGTTCATTGGGCTTGTCCAATCTGCATTTATAGGTTTTTGTGGGGGTTTTTTCTGCCAAATTTTGGCAGTTTTAGCCATTACTTCAAATACTTTTTCAGCCCACCCTCCTCCTCCTCTCCCTCTGGGACTCTAATGACATAAATGTTAGAATTTTGTCGTTGTTATAGTACCATAGGCCCCTGAGGCTGTGTCTTTCTGGTTGTTGGTGGTGGCAGCAGTCTCTTTTCTGTTGTTCAGAACTGAGTAACTGGTCTCTCTTCAAATTAGTTCACTGAGTCTTTCCTCTTTCTCCTCCATTCTGGTTTTTTGTTGTATTTTTTAACTCTAAAATTTTATTTAGTTTTTATATCTTTTTTTTCTAAACATAATTTTCACTTATTCAAACATTCACTTTTCTTCTTTTTAATTTTAGTCACAACGGCTTGTTGAAGCCTTTTTATGAAGGCTGCTCCAAAATCCATCAGATAATTCTAATGTCATCTTAATGGTGATGTCTAGTGTATTTTTTTGAGTTGATTTTGTTGGTTCTTGGTATGAGTGATTTCTTTATTGAAACCTGGACATTTTGATTATCATCTCCTGAGACTCTGAATCTTGTTATAGCAGGCATCCTTTGACACCCCTTTGGCAGGGAATGGGGAGGGATTTCTTTTTTCCAGGAAAGGGAGAAAAGTCTAGGATCCCCACTTGACCTCTCCTGACACAAGGTGTGAGGGGCTCCTCATTCCTGCTGGGCAGGTGGAGTTCCATTTTCCCACCACACCTCTGTAGAGAATAGCCTGGCTTGGAGGGGCTGGAATGCCTTATTTTTTTCTCATGTGGCCTCTGCTACCACCAGCTGAAAGTTCCAGCTCCTCACTCAGCCTTCTCTGAAGCACCCCAGCAGGGGCCTTGGGGTAGCCCAATGCAGCCTGGGCAGAGTGGAAGTCCAGGCTCCTGACTTGCCCTTTGCTGGTGAGGAGGGGCTGCAGTTTTTTCTGTGGTGTTTGACTGTGATTTTCAATCTTGCTTTCCTGGTCCTTTGGCTCAAGAGAGCAGACTTTTCTTGGGGCTATTTTTATCTGCATCCATTGGCATTTCTAGGTTGCCAGCTTCAGTACCAAGTTTGGAATACATATAAAGGCAAAAGAAAATCCAAGGAACTCAGTGCCAGTCTTAAACACACTCACATTCTCTCAGCTGCAAAGACAGAGGTTCAGTGAGTCCTATAACTGGCCTGAGGCCCCAGCTGGTGAGTAGTAAAACAAAGAAACAAATTCCTGTCTTCTGGTACCAAGTGCCACCTGGCCACTTAGCAGAATCTTTTAAGAAATGATAGGGGTGCAGACGTAGGTCAAGTGGTTGAGCGCCTCCTTCCCATGTATGAGGTCCTGGGTTCAATCCCCAGTACCTCCTAAAAAAACAAAAACAACAAAACAAAGCACCTATAGCTCAAAGGAAGGAATAACAAATGTTTATTCAGAAATGAGTAATACATAGTCTTCTCCATCACTTAATGCTTCTTCCTCTCATTTTGAACAAAAGAGACAGATGGGTAATGTACAGGTATGGAAAGCAGAGAGGGAGACAAAGATTGGTCCACCACCTTCTTTTCCCCAATTCCCAAGATGACATCATGTACAGTAGAGGCAGCAAGCATGTTCTACCACCCCACCCCCTGCCACCTTCCAAAGCCTGGGGTGCAATAAGAGGCTGCAGCTGGGCTCAACGAAACTCTGTGATAAACAAAGCAGTCTGGCATGGGAAAAGAAGGGAAGGGTAAAGCCATTCAGGTGGTGTATTTACCATCCCTACTCTAGGCAGAGTACAGGCAATGATCCGACTGTTTTCAGCACCTGAAAAACCAGGTCCTACTGCCTTCTAGATGCTCTGTTGGGCCAGGAAGGGTAAAGTGTGGGAGGAATATTTTCCAGCTGCTGAAGAGACCTAAGTTTGTACCCATTCAAAGGGGGACAAGGGAAGAAAAGCAGCATTCTTGGAAAGAACCTGAAAGTGGAGTACCTTTCTTGTTCCTTGCACTTTCTAGGTCTGGCCAACCCAGAAAGCTAGAGGACTGAAGCTGGGTTAAAACCGTTGACAGATTTATCAACTGTGGGAACATTTATTTCTAGGTTTTTCTTCAGTGCACTAAGCCCAAGCAGGCCCCAAGAGGTTCTTAGTGCTTCGGGTCCTGGGGTTTACTTTCCAGCCTTGTGCCTATCACAGCACTTGCTGTTGGTTTTGTAGAGCTCCCAGGATCCTGTTGCCTAATCTGCTCCAGCTGACAGCCTAGACTCCCAGCAGTTCCAAAAAACCTAGAGAAGAATGAGCCTACAGTCCCAACAAACCAGCGGAAGACTGACAGTGATACCAGGAGCAATGCTGCCCAGGGCAGGGAGAGGGACACAACTGCCTGGGACCCATACTGGAGGAACTATCCACTGGCTTGCTCTACTCCCTTAATTACCACCCCCACCCCAGGGTGTGTGTGTGTGTGAGACCCACAGTGGTAGGGACAGCGCCCAATGGTGGCAGCTGGATATGTCTCTCAGCATCCTTGACTTTTATTCTACAGACATCTGAGGCCAGAGAAGAGGAGCCAGGAGCAAGCTGCAGCTAACATCTCCCATTTAATATTCCCCAAACCCACAGTGTCACAGAACAGGGGGTCAAGCCTTTGAAGATCCAACGAGTGGAGAGCTGACCCAGGTGGCATTTGCACCAAACCAAGGGTGTGATGAGTGCCATGCTAGATGAAGACCGGGACAGCTACCAGTGTAAGCCCCTCCCAGCAGCAAAAACCCAAAAAGCCAAAAGAGCTGGGGCAGAGCATTCGGCACAACTCAAGAAAAAAGGGAAACATGGACTCTGAGAATTTACTCTGGATTGCCTGAGACAGCAAGAGCTGCAGGTGCACCCCTCACAGTGGAGCAGCAGCCTCATCCTGCCCTTGCCACACGGCCTCATCATGAAGCAAATCATCATGCCAGGACCTGATCCCCACCCAGACCATCTTCACCGACGAGGAGTGTGAGCGGCACAGCGATCTGGCTCCCACTGCAATGGAAGGGGTTCCCATTTCCCCCTTTGTCTGAAAGGTTTAAAAAAGAAAGGGGGGAAGGCACCCCTTGCCCCCTGCAGAAAGCAATCTTCAATCTAGCCCCACCCTATATCCCATAGGGCCACAGGAGGGCCACGCAGGGAATTTAGTGCTCCATTTCGGATAAGAATTCAGTTTGGGGCTGAGGTGAGGAGGACACTCTGAGAAACACAAGCCTACCTGGGTAATGAGGCAGAGGGGAGAAAAAACATACAACAGGAAATGTTAACACAGAGAAGAGCGCAGGGCAGAACACAACACAGAAAGGTGGGTCCCGTTCAGGAAGAAGAGTGCTACCCTGGGCAAACCTTCCCACTCAAAGGGGCCTCCAGTCCTGTGGCCCATTGGTCACAAGCTTTGCTTTGGGAAGCAGAGCCACCCTCCTCTGCCCCCACTTCAGGCTGCCCTGCTGCCTGCTCCCCTGCTCAAAGTTTGATTTTGAATTCTGTGGGCTGCATGGTCACAGAGGCCCCTGAGGACTTGAAGAGTGCTTTCAGGATGGTGTCAGGGTCCACTTCGGCAGGAGGGTTGGGTGAGGAGGCAGAATTCACCCTGCGAGGCATCTCACTCTCCTTCTTCACTGAAGGGCTGTCACTCAGCCGTCTGTGGAGAGTGAAGAGTCAAAATCCTTGTCATTTTTCCCTCAGGGAGGGGACCCAGCATCTACTGAGCATCTGATATAAGCTAGGCACTGGGTGTAATACTTTCCATACCCCTTCTTCTCATTCATTTGGTAGCAAACCTATCATTTTTCTTATTTACTGATGGGAAAACAGATGCAGCCTGCTGTGTTCTGGGGTTATAAGTTTAGGAAATACTGCTTGTCCCTCCTAGCTAGGCACACAACACGTTAGCATACTGCACATTCTGAGGAGTCTCTTTTTAGCCCGATGTTTTGAAAACGTATTAGGTCACAAAACCTTAGTATTTTTCAGAACACAACTTTCCAGAACATAGGTTAAGAAACTTGTCCAAATCACACAATTCACTACTCAGGGTTCAAAATCCTGATCTTTTTAAATTTTGAAGCCTATGTCAGGCCTACCCTGCACCCTTCTCCCTCCCTGAATTAAAGCAGCCCATCGCCCTTATTCTCCAGCACAGGTGCCCCCTCCTTTCCTTCCAGGCTTATCACAATTTATAACCATATATCGTGGCTGACCAGAGCAGGAACTCATGAAGGGCAGCACCACGGGAAGAGAGGGGATGGAACAGATGAAGGACAGGAGGAAAGCTGTGAAACACGCAACTGACCTCTCGGAAGGAAGACAGACGATCACGCAGAGCAAGCTCCCAGAAAGGTCCCACCCTGGCCCACACCCCGGCCCACACCCCGGCCCACACCCCGGCCCTGCCTCTGGAACTTACAGCAGGATGGGCTGGTCTGAGGTGATAACGTTCCCATTCATGTGAAGGTTGCACTTCATTGGTTGCCCTGAAAACCAAGAAAGAAAAGGCCCCGCTGTGAGACCGCAGCTCCTCAGACAAAAGGACAAGGGCTGCCACCTCCATCACCAAGGGCCACAGCATCCACCGTGGATTTCTGGCTCCACAGCTAGGGATGGGGCTGTAGGATTTTAGCCAAGCCCAGAGACTAAGAAAATACCAGGTGTCGGGCCCACTGGGAATGAAGCACCACAAAGCAACGTGGCAACAAACTTTGCTTCACATGGGAGAGAGAAGAGTGGAAGTGAGGGAGAAATTGTACTCAGTGTAGAAGCATTTAGAATTGTTTGTGAAGCAAGTAAGGGAAAACGTTTATGCTGTGATATTAAGAGGATCCAGAAGTCTTACTAGATACAGAGCTCCACTTCTCCCATGAAGCTACGAGGCCTGCACTCCTACTCTGAACAACTAAAAAAACAAACAAAATACGTGAAATTGTTTTCAGACACTGGACAAGACAGTAAAGGACTGCGCTCACTGAAAGAAGGAAAACATATTAGATGAGCCCTACTATTGCCCCAGCTCACCACCTGGCAGTAGTTTCCAGGCCACCAGCACAAGGAGGGGGAATCCAAACAGAGCCAGGTGGTCTTGATATGTAGAAGAGCCAGAGATAGGTGTTCAGGGAAGCTGAGGCAGCTAGAATTTGTGCAACAGGGTTCTAAAGAGGAGGTAGCTTTATGGAACAAGAGTTCTCGCAATCTGCAGAGGCCCCCTTGGATCTGTGGCTGAATACCAATCTGTACACGTTTAGGGTAAAAGCCCCGTAAGGCTAGGAAAGTAGAACCTCCAAACAAACAACACTTTCTGGGCAACTGTAGGAAGAAAAATTCCTAGAGCACATACTTGACCATGAATTGTTCAAGTTCCCTCCAGTCAGAGTAGAAAGACCTCATTGAGTATATGAGGCAATCAGCTGTGTCATGCCTTAGAAGTGTGGCTACATTAGCGTAATAAAGTCTATTCTAGACCCATCATAAGAGGGCTTTCCAAGCCTCAAAATGATCAAACTAATCTGCAATTTACCTACTAGCAAGAAATACACATTTTAAGTGAATTCAACAAAATTCGGCACTCAGCAAGATAAAAATCAATGTCCAGCATTCAAGCAATAATTACTTTATACAGGAGAAGGAAAATGTCCATAACCAGGAGGAAAGCCAGTGAAGAAAACAGACATAGAAATGATAGATATAATGGAATTGACAGTGACATTAAAGCATGTATTATAAATATGTTGGATATATTCAAGGAGGTAAAAGAAAACAAACACAATGAGGAAAGAAATGGGAAACATAAAACAGAGCTAACTGAATTTCTAAAGATGAAAAATACAGGATCTAAAATTAGAAACTCATTGAATGAAATTAACAGATTAGACAACACACAAGAAAAGACCAGTGAACATGAAAACATAACAATAGGAACTATCTAAAATGAAACAAGATAATGAACAGAGCTGCATTAGCCTGTGGGACAATATCAAGTGGTCTTACATGTACGTTAAAGGAGGAAAAGGAGGGAATACTTGAAGAAATAATGGCTTAAATTTTCCAACTTTGCTGAAAACAATAAACCCAGGAATCTAAGTACCTCAACAAACCCTAAGCAGAATAATCTTAAAGGAAACCACATTATACTCAAACTGCTGAAAGCCTGCAATAAAGAGAAAAACTTAAAAGCAGCCAGACAAAAAAAAGACAATCTACAGAATAAAATCTCAATATACTTCTTGTTAGAAATTATGCAGCCAGAAGGCAAACATGTTTAAAGTGCTTCAAGAAAAACTGCCAAGTCCAGAATATGATACCCAGTGAAAATATATTTCATAAATCAAAGTGAAATAAAGACTTTTTTCAAACAAACAAACCTGAGAGAATATTGCCAGCAAAGCAGACAAGCATTACAAAAAGAAAATGGTTATTATATGGGTAAATATAACAGCTATTTTATCTCATTTTTTACTCTCTATAAAAGATAATTGAAGACAACAAATTCCAAAATGATAGCGTAAGGAATTCTGTGGACACTCTTTCCAGTGAAACAACTCTGTTGCAAATTATGAAAAAACAAACAAGAAGAAGAAACGTTGAAGTCTCTGGAAATTGATCTAAAGCATACAGCAAGCGAAGAAACATTTATTCAAGACAGTGTACGATCTCAGTAACAACACTGAGATCTGTGGAATTCAAGCCATGACCCACTTTCCCCTTGCCCCAAGGTCCCATGACAAAGTTCCAACCCAGGCGGGTGCAGCCAAGAGGACAGGGCTTCTATTCCACTCAACTCCCAGGATACGGAGGCAGCCAGCATTTCCCATTCCTCCCAGCTCTGTGTTGTACAGGTTCTATTCCAGGCAGAGGCTGAGAAGTCTGTGGCTACTGTACACAGCTCTAACTCGTAGGGTAGAAGCTCAACCAAAGAGAGGCAATCTGAAAATACTAGTGCCTTGCTTGCCCAAACCCCAGCTCTCACAGAGTGGAGGTTCAACACTAGAAGAGGCAGTCTGAGAAGGTTACTGTCCCTTCCTAGAGCCCTACTCAAAATAACTAACTGAGGTCATTCCAAGAAAAGTGGGCCATTATCCCCAGCTCCAGAGCACTGGCTCAGAGGTTTGGGCCAGAGGGAAAGGCAGACCGTAAGAATGGAACACTCCAAAGCTCTCCAAAGGTATGATTTTATTTGGAACAGAGTATGAGAAAGTTCAAGCCTATGGGCACTGTCAAAAGCAATGGAGATTTTGGTGGCAACAATTAAGAGGAAGCTGGTGGCTTGAGAGCAAAAAGCTACGCTCTAGAACATCTACAAGTTTAACCGAAAAAGGCAGGAAAAGAGACAGTTAAGAACCCTTCTAGGATCAGAACTAGCCTCAAAGATTACCTCTGCAAAAGAGCCCAAAATTAATTGGACCAGGCTGGGGAGCAATGAAAGCCCCAGGGTACCAGTGAAAACAAAGTAACAATGATTTGGCAATTAAGAGAGGCGAACAGCTAGGTGTGATACCAACAGGGCCAGCTAGTTTCAGAGAACAGAAAATCAAGGCCAGCCCTGCTGAAACCACTGTCATCTTAGGGTAGCTGTATGCATGCCCAAGCTGCTCCTCTGCTAGGAAAACAGACTTCACTTAAGAGGTCCAGCCAGTTCACTAAACAAACAAGCAAGCAAAAACAACAAGCAGCCCCAGAAGGGGAATACGACCAGTCTCCAGAGTTGCTACAATAGATAATCTAAAATGTCCAGTTTTCAACAAAAAAATCATAAGACATGCGAAGAACCAGAAAAGCATGACCCATTCAGTGGAAAGAAAGCAGGCAACAGAAACTGCCTCTAGGATGGCCCAGATGTTGGATTTAATAAAGACTTCAAAGCTGCCATTAAAATATGCTCAAAGAGCTAAAAGGAAACCATACCATACTTGGAAAAGTAAAGGAAGGTATGATGGCAATGTATCATCAATAAAGGTACATAACTTACAAAACAGAACCAAAGGGAAATTTTTGAGTTGAAAATTAAAATAACCAAAATGAGAAATTCTCTGAGGGAACTCAAAAATAGATCTGACGGAGCAGGTGTAGCTCAGTGATTGAACACCTGCTTCCCATGTATGAGGTCCCAAGTTCAATCCCTGGTACCTCAAAAAGAAAAATCGCATAATGGAAGCACGAATCCCCCTTATGCCCAAATTTTTCAGTGTGCAGTCCATAACACATAGGGCAATCTAGTCTATAACCACAGTATTATAATCAAGTTCAAGATTAGAATTGAATAATGCTATAACCTAATCGATAGTCCATATTCAAAATTAGAAAACAGTCTCACTGTTT